>JAHUTJ010000872.1:0-25513 GCA_036250325.1 Characodon lateralis
CAGAGAGGCCTTCCTGGATCCATAAAAGCCACTGTAAGCCAGTTTTGCCGTTACAGGAGCCAGATCAACCGACGGGGTAGCAGAGGAAGCCCGGCTACAAAGGGGCTGGAGGACCCATAGGGCCCAGTGTCTCAAACTGGTGAAGAAAACAGCTGATCTGCGCCCAACTTATAAAATGGCTCTCTGTAACATGTGGACAGGACTGATAAGCCTGAGCTTTATACTGGCAGCAGTACTTATTCTTCTATCGCTACAGGACCCAGGAGAGAGGACACCGCAAAAAAGGTGGACAACAGACAAGACCCATCTCAGACCACTGACGGAAGAACATGACGCACATCCATTTCTGCAGGATTACTGGTATCGTGTATGACACAGCTAAAACTCAAAATAAAACTGATTGTTATGTGTGTCCATAATGCCCGTGCACTCCCAAGGCCCCACCATATATGTCAAAGCTATGAATGATTCACAGGCAAGTTGCGCCTCCTCCTTTGGAGCCCTAGGATATGCACGTCGCGATTAATTTATCTTACCAGGTCAGTTTCCAGCAGCAAACCAGAGTTTAAATTATACATGCAACCCTCATAATTGTACCTGTCCCAATTTCTGGAGAGCTTTCAATATTACAGAAGGAGAAAAAGTCTCCCCTTTCAATGCTTATTTAAAGGACATAAAGCAGCATGCCCAGTGTTACAACAAAAACAAAGGGAACAACTCTACTTACTTGGGTACAAGTACAAATTGTAAAACAACATTTCAGATTACAACCTTCATGCAAAACGGCACATACTGGATAGAAGGGGTAGCATGGCTATGTGGTAATAACGCTTATTATGTACTTCCACCCAGCTGGTATGGGATATGTGCCCCAGTTTTTACATCAGATCACACTGTGGTACTTAGTAAGCAGACTATAGTTATAACACATAGGAGGTCAAAAAGAGAGATAGATATTAAACCACATGATCCAGTCTGGGGAACAAATGTCCCAAATGAATTTAAACTTTGGCCTAAAGATGATAAAACAATATTATCTCTCCTACCCTGGTCCTACCCTGGTACCCTTGTATTCATCAATATTTACGGATAAATATATCTGAGTATGATAAGCATAACAGTGGAAATGTATCCCATGCTGCCTAATAATTTTACTTATTTGAAGCATATATATATGGTAAAGAGAAGTGGCCCATGCACTGAACCCTGTGATACTCCACAATTAACTCTGGACTGTAAAGAAGGTTTATCATTGACATTACCAAACTAATTTGTCAGATGAAAAAGATTTAAACCAGCCTTGTCAGTGATCTAGTGGTATTCTGTCTGTGTTTCTGCCTCTGCTGGAGCTGCTGGGTACTGTAGAGGGCAATGCTGAGCTGCTGAGTTCCTGTACATCTCCATCCATTCAGTTTCAGCACTGGAGTTTAAGAGGAAATGGCTGCTGCTCAATCGAATGTCAACCACAGTGGTAACTCTTGCCCTTGTTGTTCTGCCTAAAGTATTTCCCTTGTTTTAACCTGTTCTAACCTGGCTCTCTGCTTCAAGGTTCTCTCCTGGATTTTCCTTGGCTCCTCATCTCAGTGGAGGAAAGAGTTTTCTTGCTCAAGCTCAACAGTTAATTACCTTTCAGATCATGAATCCCATGACCATCCCATGACCATCAACATCAGGTTTCACTCTCTCGCTCCTTTCTACAACCTGCGTGCCCTCAAGTGAACATTCATCATCTGCACATCACCTCTTTCATGGACATACATGTCTGGATTCCACTTACAGCCCCGTGGTCAGGATACCCCATGACTACAGTTAGAACATAATCATCTATGAATCATTTCTCACATTAATCTTCACTCCGTTCACATTTTCCTTTTTCCTCTTCTCTCAGTGGCTTCCCCTGTTATGGAAAATTTTAGTGCCTTGCTTTCTTTTCTACTAGATACTCTGTAGGATCTGATACAAGTATTCAAACCCTTCTGTGTTATTCTCTTCTGCCTCTAGGGTTAGGACAGACGGTTCTATTTCATCCCTACTGACCGCCAGAGGCGGTGCTTCAAGCACTGAATGAATGATCATTCTTGCGCATGCGCAAGTCGAGAAATTAATAACAACATGGTCACATGTGACCTACCGTTGGCTCACGTGAGTCTATATAGTCACCGGGACAGGGCTTCTCGCACGCAGGTTGATGAATGCAGGTGTTGACTTGTGTTTGTTTGTTCCTCATTCCTCTTGCTGCTTGCTGCTGGGAGCCTCGTGATCGTTTGTGGCCGGAGCTGCAGATGGTTCTGCCCTCCAGAGGCTGCGCAAGCTGCCTCTCCTTCCAGGGTTTCTAGTAAGTTTGTTCGGCCTGCCGGTAGCTTTTTCTGCTCGTGATGAGTCTGTTCAGTCCTTTATACATTGCTATTCCCGATTGTTTGACTTGCCGGTGGCGTTGGTCTTGACCAGCTAGGGCCCAAGAGGACCATGGTGGGGCCCAGGGTTTGCGCCCAGTTCGGTCTGCTCATTATGGGGGCCGGGTTTTTTTCCCCGGGCCAGTTCAGTTTTTGGGCTGTTCACGACCCAGACTCGTGGGTGTTGTCCACTCTGTCCCGGGGATACCGTCTTCAGTTCCGCTGCCGGCCACCTATCTCCAGCCGAGCCAAGATGACGTTCATCTGCTACGTGATGAAGGCTCAGGCCTGGACCGGGAGATCTGCACCTTGCTGGCCAAGGGTGCGATTTTTCTGATGGACCCCCTGCGGGATCCGGCGGGGGTTTATTCAGTTTATTTTCTGGTTCCCAAGAAGATCGGCGATCTTTGTCCAATATTGGACCTCCGGGGTTTGAACAATTTCCTCAAGGTTATGCCTATTGACCTGAAGGACGCCTATTTTTATGTCCCCATTACTCCGGATCATTGGCAGTTTCTCCGCTTTGCCTTTCACGGGAGGCACTTCCAGTTCCAGGTTCTTCCCTTTGGTCTTTCCCTTTCTCCTCAGGTGTTCACCCGGTGTGTGGCAGCGGCCCTCTCCCCCATGCAGGCAAGGGGACTGCGGATCCTGCCCTATTTGGACAACTGGCTCATTTGTGCTACAACCTGCGATCAGGCGATCCAAGACACCCGGACAGTGCTCACCGACATACGTCAGCAGGGTTTGAGGGTGAACCTGGAGAAGAGCAGCCTGATCCCCGCCCAGGTGGCTGTTTTCTTAGGCATGGTTCTAGCTTCTGGTTCCATGACCGCCTGTCCTTTTCCTCAGTGCGTCGGCGATATTCTGGCCATGTTTCTGAGCTTCCATCTTGGCAGGGCTCCACGGTTTGTGGAGTAACTGCGTCTTCTGCATGCTCACTGCTGCGTCCACCGTGGTGCCTCTGGGGCTTCTTTCATTGCGGCCCCAGTAGATGTGGCTGAACGGGGTCGGCCTGGACCCCTCCCGGCGTACTCACAGGCTCCGACGGCTTCGGGTTGTACCTCGGTGCCTACTGTCTCAGTGTCAGAGCGGGTCCTACATAATAGTGGGTGTCCCGCTAGGCCCCCTTCTGTGTCGGAGGGAAGTCGTCCATGTGGATGTCTCTTCCAAGGGTTGGGGAGCGACCTGGCAAGACCGTGTGGCTCAGGGGGTGTGGTCCCCGCGGCAATGCGGGGTCCATATCAATGTTCTGGAGCTGATGGCTGTGTTCCTGGTGCTCCGTGCTTTCCTTCCAGGGCAGCTGGGACGACATGTGTTGGTCCGGTCACACAACACCACGGTTGTCTTCCATATAAATCACCAAGGGGGGTCCAGGTCTCTGAGACTACTGTCCCTGACCCGGTGGCTCCTGGTCTGGGCGGCGCCATGCCTTGCCAGCCTCAGGGCAGCCTATATTACAGGTCCGCAGAATGTCTCCGCAGACTTTCTGTCTCGGCAGGTGCCACTTCCAGGGGAGTGGCGGCTTCACCTGAAGGTGGTGGATCGCATTTGGGCCATCTTCGGCAGGGTGGAGGTAGATCTGTTTGCCTGCAGAAATGCGTTTCACTGTCCTCTTTGGTTTTCCCTGATGGACAGTGCCAGTCCTCTAGGCTGTGACGCACTGGCGCAAGAGTGGCCCTGGACCCTTCTCTACGCCTTTCCCCCATTTCCCCTTATCCCCCAGATGCTTCTGAGGGTTCTTCAGGACAGGCACGAGCTTCTGCTGGTAGCACCCTTTTGGCCGGGGAGGACCTGGTTTCCTCTGCTGCGCAGGCTCTGCTCCAGCTCGCCAATACGCCTCCCCTCCAGGAGAGGCCTCCTCTTCCAGTCGGGGGGCCTGATTCTCCACCCTGATCCAGGCCGCCTGAAACTTAGGCTTTGGCCTTTACAGGTGCAGGCTCTGCCTTGCACCTGCAAATCTGCCCCCTCTGAGCCTCTTTGCCCTGTCCGAGCGCTTGAGGCATATGTCCACTCCACGGCACCCATTCATCGGACTGACTGTCTCTTTGTTTGTTATGCTGGCTCTCGGAAGGGTCAGGCCCTTTCTAGACAGCGGTTGGCACGTTGGATTGTGGAGATGATCTCAGTGGCTTATTCCTTGCAGGATCGGCCCCTGCCGGGCGCCGTGTGATGTCACTCCACTAGGAGCCTCTCCACCTCGTGTGCTGCCATGGCCGGGGTGCCTCTGGAGGCCATTTGTGAAGCTACTTCCTGGACGGCGGCAAGCACCTTTGCCAGATTTTACAGGGTCAACGTTGCCACGCCGCATCCCCTGCAAGGCATACTGGAGCACCCACCTTCTGCGTCCCGCTGAGGTTAGTGGTGTTGCTGTGTTCCTTCGGGTCTCCGTGTGATCCTTCGGGACCCTGTTGGTATGCGTCATCCAGTGCTTGAAGCACCGCCTCTGGCGGTCAGTAGGGATGAAATAGAATGAGAGTTACGACTGTAACTACGGTTCTATAAATCCCGGATGACTGCCACAGCGCTCGGTCTTTCAGTCTCCGCGTGCTCGCGAGAAGATTGTCGGGACTGGGCTCCCGGTGTCATTTGACTATATAGACTCACGTGAGCCACATGTGACCATGTTGTTATTCATTTCTTGACCTGCGCATGCGCTGTAATGATCATTCATTCAGTGCTTGAAGCACCGCCTCTGGCAGTCATCCGGGATTCACAGAACCGTAGTTACAGTCGTAACTCTCGCCTGGCTCCACCCACCTACCAGGTTTGAACACACCTTAACTTCAATGGAAACGCTCACCCCTCCCTTCTTGAGTTCAACACTGTTTGAAAGAAAAGTGAGAATAATAAAGGGGGCTTGTTGTGACAACTGCGTTAAAATGCTATATAAATAGATTTATGTGTTTTATAATTAAAATGTTAATGAAATAGTTAATGAAAAACTTCTTCAAATAATTAGTTTTGCTTGCAGAATAATTGGTGATTTAATGGACTGAAAATATTATCCTGGTGCCAATAACTTAAGCTAGCTAAAAGTCCAAGATATGCCACAAATAAGGAATCTATTTTGATAACAAACCTGAGTCATGATCCTATAATATAATTAATGATTAGTTTCAATTGGTAGGATTTATGCATTAAACTTGCAAGATTTAAATTTACTCATCTTAATCGGGGACAAATCAAGATGAGTTGACTCATTTATAATTGAAACATTAAAATGAATTTCATAACATTTAGTGTTTTATTGTTAAAACTGAGGTGACTGCAAATAGAAACTCTGAGACCAACTTAATTGATACTAATTCATTTGAAATACATGATGATAAATTAATTCATTCTTAATGAATAATTCTAATGATGTAAATGGCTAAAACATAGAGCTAATAAAAGCTATAAATATTTTAAATACATCAATCCTATGTGGTTCTAACTAGGTTAAAATTATATGCATGACTTCAAATGAAATTTAAAGGAAAATGCCACATTACCTACACAAACTGAAGCTAACGCAATTATAAAATAAACAGTGTAATAGGAAAAATAGAGCTTTATATTAATGTACAAAATGAACCTTTTAAGGAGAAATCTATTGGCAAGAAGGAAATAGATTCTTAATTTCTTTAAATTATATTTAATGTGGTCTTGGATGCTAAAACCTTTTTTTCAATCATTAAAGACAAAAGACAAATGCTAAATTGACTAATGGGTTTAACCATGCGTACAAAGAGGGGATGTCAGCCTTAATAAAAAAAAAAATGAAACACTGGGTTACAAAGGTTTCAGCACGTATGGGAGCAGTACTGTAACTATGGGGAAGGTTGCTCATATCTCCAGTGAAGACTTAGTGACATTGTGAGAGAAGATTACACTTTGTGTTTTGTCTATAAAACTGGTGCCCAGCTCCCCAAGGGGTATTACCCCCATATTGGGGTAATAATGGGGTAATAATGAACCACTGCATTTGAATTGCATGCAAAAATAAGGGTAGGCATAAGTTTCATTTTGTTTTGGTGCAAGAAGAATGATGGTAGGGTGACCAGGTAGGAGGAAATATACTGGTTGCAACCCTAGGCATTTGAAATAATTTGCTCTTTTTCCATTTCCAAAATCCCATTCCAAAAACATTTAAAATCCAAAAGACACTAGCCAGGAGAAGAGCAGAGGCAATGCAGCACAATTTAATCTGATTGCAAGAAATCCAAAAGTCACAAATCCTGCAAGGAAGAGCAAGAAATAAAGAAAAATCCACCGAAATCATATTAGATTTGGAAAAATGAAAAAAAAACAACAACAACAAAAAAAAAACTATATGCTACCTTCTGAATACTTTTCTGCTTTTTGGATTTTTTATGTTTTCATTTAAGAGAAAAATGTTATCTAAACCAGCCTGGACTTATGTAAAAAAATACTGTTCTACAATCCTTGGAAAGAGTTGTGCTAACCAAATGCCAAACATTAGGTGAATAACTGGCAATTAATTTCTTACACCTCTGTGATCTACTCACCTTTAAAGAGTTGATTTATTCCGTATGGCATGAAACTGGACACGCCAAAACCTTATTCTTATTTATTATTTTCTTCAAAGCTAATCAGAGGAACAATTGCTGGTTTTATTCAGATCATTGTCATGATGATTATCAAAAGATGCACTTAAGCTTATGGTTACATTCCCATTGCTCTACATTTGCCTTCACAATATCATGGTTTCATCAATTAAGGCAACCCATCTGGGCCTTGAAGTGTCAAGGGTCACCCAGGCGACCACATGTTCATGTTTGGCTGTTGGTATTGCATTCTTTTTCTGAAAGGCAGAATACTCAGAAAGTTTTTCATTCTTTTGTTTAAAGCAAAATATTTCTACGGTTCCAAAACCACAACAGTTTGCAATGTGTCTGACAACCAAGCAGAAACAAACAAAATAAGACCTGTATGCACATGGACTGAAAGGTCACTCAGAAAGAAAAAGCCATTACTCTGAAAGCAGCACAAGGTTGTTAGAAAGATACTGAAAACCTTTGACTAGAGTTTGAATATTCAAATGTTCTCCCTGATCCAATAAAAGTGCCCTGTCCTAGACAGGACTTAACATTTTGACCTGTTCCTATCAGTACAACAGGATACAAAAGAACCAGATGTAAGTTTTTGCTCTGCAGACTCTTGGACACTATTTTTTAGCAAATATCTATCGATGTGTCTGTTAGTTCGTAATCTATAACGGCATGTTGGATATTGGTAATGATATATTGACATAAGGGAATTGGTGGTCAGTTAAAACACAGCTTACTTTATGTAAAGCAACACCCCCCCTCTGTTTTTTCTAGTTACTCTGAATCTAAACTTTAGGCAACATATGTGACTTTTCCAGTGCTTAAAAAACGAGAGGAACTTGCTTCATTGTTGTTGTGGTTTTAAAGCACATTTTATAATAATAAATGTTGTTTTCTAACAGGAAAAGATATTTCATATAAAACAGTTGAAAACGTGATTCAGCATCTATGCAGTGGAATCAGTTTCTGCTTTTTATGATGGGTAAGTGATGCTGCATAAATGCTATGTTAGACATTTTTATAAAAAGATATATAAAGCTTACATTGCACTCAGAAAGATCACTGGTTGATGTCATAAGAACATTCATAATTCAGTTCTAATTTTAATGTGTTTAGGTCAGTGCTGTTTCATCGACTGTCAGCTCTATGAGTATCTCTACATTAAAGAGGAAAAGACCTGGATTGAAGCTCAGCAGTACTGCAGAGAGAATCACACTGACCTGGCCACAGTGTCTAACATGAGAGACACGAAGAGACTCCTCAACATCTCAGAAGGAAACATGGGTGAAGCTTGGATTGGTCTGTATGATCAAACAGCTGGCAAAAGGAAATGGTACTGGTCTCTGCCTGGAGTGGAGTTTAATGAATCTGAGACCAACTGGGCATCAGGAGAAGCACTTGATACGGGATCTGAGAATTGTGGCTTCATAGGGAAAAATCTCACATGGGGAGACTATTACTGTGATCTTAAACTGTATTTTCTCTGCTATGACAGTGAGTATATTCTCAGTCATGTTTAACTAGATACTTTTAAAATTTTGAAAGATGACTGTATAAATTTTTGGGAACATTTACAAAGGAAGGAGGAATCCAACAGAGGAATGCCTTAAGCTCCAGCTCAAAAGTCAAACTCAATAATACCTCCTGTGGAGTCAGACAGCTGTTTGTTTGTTTGTTTGTTTTTTCAGAACCAACTTGGGTTTTTGCTCCAGGTTGTGTCAGGTTTCTGCCGTCTCTCAGCTAGAGAGTTTATTACTCTGATTTTAAGAGGTCGTTGTTTCTGTGCCACAGTCTGGACATTTCAGTTTTTTCTCTCTCGTTACAGAACTTAATTTTGATTTACGTAAACGGAAACAAAACAGAAAGGGACACTAAATAAAGTTACACTAAATAAAAAATAAAACAAAACAATTCATCTGATTGGGCAAAACTTGGTTGATGGCTCATACAAACTGATGAGTGTGTATGTCTCTAGATCAGTCCATTTTTCCCTTCCAGTTTTTCTTGTCTGACTCTCTTAAGACTTCTCCCTCTGTCCTCCCCCAGCACTAAGAGATCACAGAAGTTGCCCCTAATTGATGGTGTAAAGTGTAAAGTCCTGCCATGTCAATAGCTGTTAGGAAAAACAAATTCTGCTTCCCCCCCCCCCATGATCCGTTGTTAACATCTTTCAGAGAGAAGTGTTTCATCACTACAGAGAAGAAAAATGCCTGACTGTCATGTTTGATTGCAGATCAGCATGAAGGACACAACTTCTCTAAAGACAGGAGTAGGAGGAGACATTGGAGATGGATTCATGATGGCAACCGGAGAAGATCAATGCAGTTTCCTTTTTGAAGATAGTAAAAAATTTGTGATGATCGCTGATTAGCAAAACTTTGTTGTACAGGGAGTTTGTAAGGGTTCTTTGTGTTAAACAATTTGGACACCTCGTTCACCTATGGTGTTCCTAAGGGTTTTTGCTGGATCTGACTGGCCTGAGTTAGCATTGTTAGGCTGGATGGGAATTTCCACACCCAAATGCAGATAAAATCTCAGAAGACTCAAGTTAATTAGATTTATTTTACAAATAATGAATACGTTTCTGATTTGGGAAGAAGTATGGTAAATTCTGAGGCACTGGTGGTGAGTGAAAACTATGAGCTGTCAAGGAGTGGTGCTGGAGTCAGTTGAAAAGTCCAGATTGGTTTCCAAATGCTGAGTATTGTGGCTTTATTCAACCATGGAATAAATAAACAATACTTTTTCTCAAGGAGCCTTGGCACTACCTTATAGAATTGAAAATGAGGTGTGGAATGGCCACCAATAAGCCTCTTAAATCCTGTTGGCTTGATCAGCTCATTTTGGTGCAAGTGCACCAGGTGCAGTCTGCTCAATCCAACCCACCAGAAAAATATTTGTTGCTGATTGAGACACACACACAGATGCTTTAAACAATTCATAACCAAAACACAGACTTGTCCTAAGATGTTCTTAGAAGTGAAAAAAAGACAACATTCTCTTTGATTTGAAATAATAACAGAACTCCCAGAAAAAGAAGACTTTAGTGATAACTAACTGTATAGAGCATTACTTGACTGCATCTAAATAAGCAGCTCATCATAACATTTTCATTATCATAAATATCGCTTTTGGACACAATGTAGCAATTGCAGGACCATTATCTGCTCAATGTAATGTCATGATGGAGGCCTTCTAAGCAGTTAGGGTCATGGCGTGATATGTTTGTGCATCTGTGTACGTGGAATGTTACACTACAGTTGGTTGTCATAAATTTGAAAAATATGTTGTGCCAAGAGAGAATTTGTTGAAAAGTCTGATTTGAATTTGTCTGTTTACCTCACAGAACGTAACGCATCACAGGAACTCTATTTTATCAAGGAAATGAAGACTTGGCTGGAAGCCCAGAGTTACTGCAGGCAGAATCACACAGACCTGGCCAGTGGACTAAACCAGGTACAACTGAAACAACTGAATAATGCATTCCAGTCAGTGCGCATGAACACATTCTTCGGCACGTTCAGAGACACCTGGAGGTGGTCAGATGGTAGCAGTTTCTCTTTCAGACATTGGAATCTACAGTTTAACTTTAAAGAATTCAACAGTGGTCAGTGTGCCATGACTGTACTTCATGATGAAGGCAGATGGAAGAATGCAAATTGTACAGTGAAAAAAACCTTCATCTGTTATGATGGTAAGTTTTCCTCAAAGAACTGTGAAACTAAGACCACATTTCAACACGAACCTACAAAAGATCTGAAACATAAGCCTGATTATTTCACTCTTGATTCAACATCTTAGATTGCATTTCATATTTATATGAACTGTGTCTTGCAGAGGTATTCATACGCTTTGAATTCTTTAAATGTTTGTCATGTATTTTATTGAAAAGTCATAAAACATATAAACAGAAAGTTATGTGTAATTGTACATGGACAGCATGAACTGCTTCTTTTTCATTTTTCATATTTTGTGTGAAATAATATTAAACAAAATCACGCTGCAAAAAACCTTTTTTTTACCAAACCGCTTCCATTGCCTCAACAGTACTAGGGCTTACCAACCAGGACATAATCTAGCCCCTCCCCGAAACCTGGGTTAAACCTGCACCAGTTTGCTGCAAGAACAGGAAAAAAACACTTTGGTTAGGAGCAATAGGCTGGCTCATGGGGATCAGCAGCCAATTAAAAAGTTGGGAGTGCCATGTTTAAAAATACACTACATTTTAGTTAAGTTTTGAACGGTCAAATTTAAAACAAAAAACATAACATTATCACTTGGCTCCAGCTTGGCTCTCGGATGTTAAAAAAAGGAAACTTTTTTTTTTTAACTGACTTTAGAAGCAACCTTGGTTGAGAACTGGAACCCCTTTGGTGTACGTCAGTGTATCCTGATAATTCGAGCTGGGGTCTTCAGTTAGTTTCCTGATTTAAACAACAAAGCTGAAGTGAATATAGCCAAGTTTAAAGTGATGGGAGACGTCTAAGCCTGAATTGTCAAATGTTGCTCCTAAAAATTGTTTCATCCACTGTAGAGTACCATTGTTATTTTCTTTTAGAGTACCATTAAATTGTTTGAATTTGGGCTACGTTCCCTTGACATTTGTCAGTTTAAAAATAGCATTTTTCAGTTAAGTTTCAAAAATGTGTCAATACTTATGAATGCATTTATTTCAATGTATATAGGCAAAAGACTGACACTCATTGTGTTTTTTGCACCACAATCCTTGCACATAAAAGCTTGAGATTCAAAAGATTCTCTGCATAACTTCGCCTACGTCCAAGGGGAATGGAGAGTTATAAAGATCTGGGGCCTCATGTACAAAAGAGCTTTTATGCTAAAAGCTTGCAGTAGGGAGAAATTCTGAAACTTGGGGCACACGAAAAAATTCAGATGTACGAAACTGCGCGAAGACATGTCACTGCACACTTAGCCTTCATACATCCCAATTTATGATGGATTTGACATAGCTGCACGTGCCGCCCATAAATACATATGCAAAGTAGTATAAATAGCCAGAAGTCACCCATCACACGTCCAAGTAACCATGGCAATGCTGCTGTGACAGTCTAAAAACCAGTTCCTTTTGGAAAACGCTAAGAGAGACTGTGTCAGCACACCATGAGGGCTGTTTGTAGTAAATTACAGCAAACCAACAGCTTCTTGGATGACATCAGTGTCAAATGTAGTGACTAAATATCAAACGATTGTCATCTCATACCTGTTTAGTTCTACAATGTGTGTATCTAAACCAAACGGTGCTGTCTAGCTGCAGCACTAAACTCATTCAAAGCTCATTGCTGATCATCATAATGATGTGAATATGCCTCCTAGGAAAACTGTCACCACACACTGTGTGAAGTACTTTAAATCTACAACCATTCAGGACATCACATAAAAAAAATTTGGAAATTACCTAGAAGCCAGCCATCACGCTTGGAGGTTTCCCAACACAACTTTCCTAAATCATATTTCAAATAGGTTGCACATATATTAAATTTAATTTATATTCATAAAATCATTTTCAGCTAGAGCTGATGCCCTTATAGCAATATGAGTGCAGTCCATAGCTCTGATTACATTCAAAAATCCTGTCCTTGTTGCTATGAGAGCCACAGTTTAGGGGAACATTATATATCAGAGCAACATATGGATGAGGCTGTGCCATATAGGTAGCATGGCCCGGCTCAGGGATTACTGTTAAATACCCGACCTGTCAGTCAGCTCCCTCTGAATAGCTCTAGTTAAAAGGGCCGCAGCATAGTGAGAACTGGAACTGGCACCAGAGATGCACGGTTCCTCCTTGTTTCCCTCTGTAACCCGAGGCCACCTCTATGCCCTGGGCAATCTAAACCGGCTGATAAGCCATGCATCATTATCATCCTGTCGTTTCACAATAATGTGCAACTTTACGCAGCTATTTATGGACATGTGAGATTGTCTCCAGCTTGTCAACCTTAGGAATCATCAAACCTGACTTGTTAGGAATTAATCTGCTGACCTAACAGTTTTCTTTCTCAGTGAGAATAAAAATACCCCTTAGATGATTCACATGCATTTTATGTTCTTCAGCGCACAGACCGATGCACATTTCTTATCTGCAAGTGAAAGAAGCAGAGAAAGTTTCACAGTTTATATCCGACTGAGATTGTTTCCATTATTATCTGCAGTGTTTTAATGAGGCTAAATATGACTCAGCTTGATGGCTGAGGTTTAAACCATAAAAGCTCAAACTAATAAAAAACCATCAGGTTTGATGCTCCATGAATTAAATACAGCTGAATGGAGTCATATTTCAGTGTATTTAGGTGAGTTTTAGTTTTCTGTATTATTGTCAGTTGACGTTTGCGTGGCTTCCGCACATTTTCATGGCAGGGCAAATGTTTTTGTGGATTAACGCACAAATTCACGCAACTTTAAATAGAGAGGAACCATAAACAAACCAACACATTTCAGCTTGTGGCCTTATCAGGGCCATCACAAAGCACCAAATTGTTTGTGTTTAAAAACCAAGGGCCTGAGCCCTAAAAAACCGCAGAGACATTTAAAAAGAAAGCACTTCTCGCTAGCTTCTAAACCATTGTTTTTATTTTTTTCCTGCTGCAACGAGCAAGACCTGCATGATCAAAAAAGTTTTCCAGCTAAACAAATAATATTTTCATTCAAAGCTTATAAAAAGAAATCATACAAGGTAACATATTGAATTTTAGCATGCAAAATAGTCACACACTCTCAGTTTATGCTAATCATACCTGAAGCTATAGCTGTATCCTTGGCCCTACACGATGGTAAAATGGCTAATCAGCTGGAATCGGTGCAGCGTTCTCATGGGAGTATTTTCCCATGCATCACGGACATGCCTCAGGACATAAAGTGCCAATTTACTGACAGAGTGAAGAAATAAAAGCCACAGAGATTTTATAAGCATGAGGTATACCTTTGCTCATCTGATGTTGAATTACAGTGTAAACAATTTCCATTTGACTTTTATGCGCTTAAACTGTGAATGTACCTGCTAATTAAATCTGTCTACAATGAACAACATGTAGTAGAAAAAATAATCCATAGAGGAAGCACAGTTGTAATACAATTCAAATACAGGATTTCTGTCATTGTTTTAGACTACTCTAAAGGTCTATGGATCTTCAGCAAAAATTGTTTCTTTGTTTACTCTCAACCATGTAAAGGGCTATAAAAATTAGCTTTCAGTCTGCACCTTGCAGCTTTTTTCAATTGCTGAGCAAGGAGTATATATTTCTTTTAGAGCATAATTCATATCATTTTTCTTTATTTTCTTGAAATGTGTTTTTTAAACCAGCATCAGTCCAAATCATACATAACATATATTGACTTTTTAACATCTTTAGCCCTTAAACTGACAGTTTTTGTTGTCTTTGGATTAATTATTGATTATTTTTGTTTCCATTGTGGCAGCCTGCTATACAGAGCTTTAGGACAGCAGCTGCTGCAGGGGGCACTGCTGAAACAGCAGACAACAAAACAATAAAGAAAAAAATAAAGTTAAAAATAGCATCAATGTGCAGCCCTGACTGGTGCGTTTTTCCCTGAATATAAAAATGTAGAAAATATAAGCAACCCTGTGTTTTTTTTAATTTTTATGGATCTCCCACTGCTGTCAATTGAACCTTCCTCCTGTTGCCCCACAATCAGCTAATGCAACTAAAGTAGGTCAAAACATATTTAAATGAAATAGTTTGTGTTTAAGTGAATTTGCCGTCCGAGTGAAGGCAAACCTTGCCAACAAGTTCCTTAAGTCAAAGTTTAGCTAAATAATGTTAGCAGGCAGGTTCTGAAGTAGGCATGTGATCTGTAGCTTTTGAAGGAGATGTTTCACTGTTTGTGTTTTCCACAGGAAACAGCTAGGAACTAATGCTAGAATAGCCTGCTTGTTTTTAAAAGGTCTTAAATATCTTTTTACACCATATCAGGCCCAATAATATTTATAGTTGGAATTTATAGTTGTTGCTGCATTGTTGTTTGTCCTGTGTGACTCTGTGTTGCCCTCTAATGGAGTGCCGACTAGTCCAGGGTGAACTCCGCCTCTTGCCCATTGACCGCTGGAAACCGGCACCAGCCACCCCCATGACCCTGAAAGCATAGGCAGGGGGTCTGATAGATGGTTGCTCAAAAAACCAAAAGTTTTATTATTTTAAAATGTAATTAAGAAATAGAGAGTTTCTGCTTAGTTTTTCTGTCAGTTAATTTCCTTATTTGCAACTTCTACATAGATATAAGCCCCCCACTGGAAATAATAATTTGCTTAGGCTACCTTAATTAAAATAAAGCATAGTGGCCTAATAACTTTAATGTATAGGTTAGCTTCTGTGTAATTTTATGAGTAATGCAACTTTTTTATTTTAGAAATCTATTATCTCAGCCAAATAATTTAGTTGGAACACATGCAGTAGGCTCTTTGCACCAGCTACATGTTTTGCTTGTACTGTTCAGCAACAGGTAAATCTTATAGGCATGTTCTAAATAGACCTACTAAGGACATTGCTGCAACATCTTTTCTCACACAGAGGAAAAGGCTATTTTTACTGTACCAATAAGATGGGTAAATCATGCAAGTTTTCTTAACCTTCATAGAGACAGTAAAACACTTAAAATAAATTCATTAAAAGTGGGCCTTTGATGCATTAGCTGGATGTATCAAATTGTTGCTGCTTTACAACTTCTCCATAACTTTATCACTGATAAAGCTTAAACTACACACACCTGCACATTATTTGCTATTGTTTTTGAATACTATAGCACAACACTGTACTTGTGTAGATTGTGTACATTGATATCTAAAGATTATTTTAAGAAATCACATTTTGGGTACATTTACGTTTATTTGATGCTGCTTGTGTGATGTTTTCTTGCTGTTTGTGTTTCCACAACAGATAAAGTGATCCTAATTAAAGAGAAGAAGAACTGGTTGGATGCCTTATCCTACTGCAGAAATAACTACCGAGATCTGGTCACCATCACCAACACTGATGAGCAGAGATGGGTCCAGGAGAAAGCCAAGAAAGCCTTGACTCCCTTTGCCTGGATAGGTCTGCGCTTCAACTGCACTCTGAATGTGTGGTTGTGGGTCTGTCCAGAGATGGTCAGTTATAGAAACAATGCCTCAGATGGAGGGACGGATGACTGTCACATGTCTGGAGCCATGGAGACAGGAGAAAAACATAAATGGTTCCAAAAAAATGGCACAGAGGAGTTCAATTTCATTTGTTTTTGCTAATTAAAATACACTGTTGCTTTTGCTAAACCTGTTTTGCTGTATTCTTTTTTTTTCTAATTGCTAATTGTTAACAGTGAAACTTACATTGAGAGATATAATGTAAGCTATACTTTATTGACAATGATTCAATTATGTAAAAAATAACATGCAGATATTTTAACTTGAGGTAACCTTGTTGCATATTTTATTTTGAACTGAAAAAAAAACCAAATCATTTCCGCTGTGGGGACAATTTTACTTGTTGGACTTTGTGTGAGACCTGTGTGAGATTTGCAATAAATACAACTAATAATTGAAGTGGCTTCTTCTTTAATATTACTGATTTTTATTAGTTGCCCTTACTGAAACATATTGAGATACTGCTTTAAAAGTAACAAAAGACCTTCTAGTTTCCATTGGAGACCACATTTACAGTAAGGTCTAAAACCTCGTATTAACATGCATCAAGGCAGAAACCAATCGGAAGGCCATGATAGTAACAACATTTCATACCTGGAATTAAAATCCGCCCTGACTGATGACATTTCAGGGACCTGCTTTACATGTTAATAAACCTGACGCCACATCACAGAGTGTGGTGTCAACTGAACAGGTCTGCTGATGTTTCTGTAAATAAACAAGCCAGTTAATTGAATATGGAAACAGGGACAAATTATTATCTATAGGAGATTATGATTATTGACCATAAATATTTATCAAAAATTATAATAAAAAAAAATCATAATTTTGAAGAAATACATTCTAACCAAAAATCATTTCTTACGAATAAAGTTCAGAGATACACTCTGGTGGTGTAATCTTTGGGCTCACAGCACTTAATAATTACAATTAGTTAATTATCATTAAGAATTGATATTCATTAACCAAAACCACGCCAAATGTCACTGTGTTATCAACTGTTTTACTGAATGGTGTTGAACACAAACCTTTTCTTGACAGATAATGGAGTTTTGATGAAAATTCAGTCTGGAAGACTCACCTCCACCACCGGCTCCATACTATGACTCCATCCTGCTTCTCCGCTCCAACCAATCAGCGTCAAGTCTGCATTCCTCCTCAGCCAATCACCCTTCAAGGCTTCACTTTGAAGGACCTCCAACCATGTATCTCCCTGCTCTCCCGCCGAGCTTCGACCCTCCTCCACCCCATCGCCACCATCTGGCTTCCTAGCTCCGTCCAACTCCCTTATTTTCTCGGGCCTCCACTCCATCACCAGTATCGGATCCCTTAATCCTAAATCATTCATTCAAGCTCATGTCATTCATAGCATTCATGTCTTCCTCTGGGGTCTGAGCGCCAAAGAAATAAATATCTGCTATTGAACTTCTCTAATCGGCATCTTTGTGTTTTAATTGTGAGTCTTTACAGGATTAAAATCACTGTCACACAAAATAAACACAAACACTGTCTCTTTATCTAAGTTATCTATGTAAAACTATATTAAACCAGTAGTCCCTCTAACAACCAACTATTCTGGTCATCAACTACCACCTAATTAAGCATGCGCTATCCTACAAAAGGAGTACACTAATAATCAAAAATAAGGATATGTGCTGAGGGTAGATGGAAATAAAAGCAGCAGTTTATGGACAAATGAGAATAACACAACAATTTGGATTAACTTGGAAAGTTGGACAGAAACAGTGGGAGTTAATGAGTTCCACATAGGCAGCACCTTTGGGAGCATCTTACAGTCATTACCCCCTCCCTGATCGGTAAAGTAAATATTCTGGTCTTCTCATCCCAGCATAATTTCTAGCTATGTCAAGCTTCTCATGAGGTTGCCCAATGATGGAGAATGGAGTGAAAACCCGCCTGCAAGCTTTTGATTCTCCAGAGGTCACCTCAGTGCGTAGTATGGGCACACTACGGCTGGAAATGGCAAAGTGGGACTGTTCCGCGAGCCCTTATGAAGCTCACCTTGTGTGACATCAGATCTGCGATGCCTGCTGAGCTGAGTTGTAGTTCCTTTGGCTCACAAAATGGAGGATGGCAGCATCTGTCATAATCAGCCCGTGTTTGGGGTTATGAGCTCTGTTTACTTTCTCTACCCTGCCATGTTCTCACTTTGTTTCAGTTCATTCTGATTTATTACATTTCATTCTTGTGTGTATTCTAGGCCTTTGATGAAGTCAGCTATACCTACATTTAGGGAGATGGTTTTTCACAGTCCAAAAGTTTTGTTCTATTTTATTCTCGTTAATCTTTTCATTCAGGGATTGTTATGAAAAGAGAAGTAATGAATTTTCTTAAGATTATGAATAAAGTGATATTTAATAAAAAAAACAACTAAACAATAAAAACAAAAGACATGGTTAAATAAAAGTACCATGTAATGAAATGGTCAGATCTTTAAAAATAACAGTTTATGAGGCAAAAAACAAAAAAAACATATAAATAAATAAAATATTTTCTCCTTTGTGTTTGCAGTCAATTTGGAAATTTATCTTCCTATTAACGTTTGCATAATCAGAATTCAACAATCTATTTTTTGTTACTTAAAATTGGTTAAATAAGTAAGCCATAAATATAGTTAAATAAGCAAAACAATTTAAATAATGTTTATGAAAACTTTGCCACTATTTCAATCAGTTGTGATACTGGTAAAATTGTCAACAAATTCCTAGTAAATGGAGTGCAACCTTGAGACTTTTTTGTGTAAACTGAACATACAGCATCATCAGAATGTCATGATGACCCAAACTAAACAGTGAATATTTAATTTCTGCAAAGGACTACAATGAATGAAGGCTTATCTAACATGTAAGATATTATCATGCCACCACTTTACACAGCAAGGATACACATGTTTTACAAAGTCCAAACATGACACAGTAAAACTCTTACTATTGAGTTCAATATTTAATATATGCTTTAAGGTTTTTACTAATTCAGTACTTTAACTGATAATCTTTGAGCATAATAAAGTATCCATGTGTTACACCAGTTGTTGCCAACTTTTTTATCTTGACGTTACCAGGCTTAATATACCAGAAACACTGTTATTCCTTTATCAACTCTGTGAATGCACACGGATATGCTGACCTATGTACAATTCATTCAGTAGTTTGTTATTCATATCTCAAAAAGCCTGTTAATAATCCAAATTTTGTCTGTGTTTTTTTAAAAATACATTTTTGACATCAAATGTATTTGAAGTCAGACAAGCTACTCAGCAGGAACTTCGGAAATCCTCTAACTCCTGACATGTCAGTATTTTAAACAGGTAGATGTGTGGTTCATCCCTAGATTTTTTAAAACTTTTATATAGTGCCAGTTTACAACACGTTGTCTCATGGCACTTTACAAAGTCATTACCCTATTTCTTCCTCCATCACACTTAATATAAACAGAAAAATGTTTTCCACAAAAACCCACAATCTGCAGGTGAACTAATACACAAGGCATCAGTCACATCCGAATGTTATATAGCTGAATGACCAGGAATTGAATTAAAAGTCTTAACATTTGAATTATTTCTGAATAGAAAATATATGAAAAAAAAATACAGCATTAGATATCTAGTATATATTTTTGACTAAACCCAACCCACAGCCTAAACTGCAACATTAACGTCTAGAGGTTGATTTCACTTCAGAATAAACAGCTGTTTCAGCTGCGGCAGTATTGTGAATGGAGAGAAGAGTCATGTGAGACAATTTACTGGAATAATGCAAATATGACATAGATCTTAACTAGAAAGATAATATGCAATTTGAACCTTAAAAAAGTCAACATAGCGTTTGGATTGTGTCATATGTTCTGAATGCTTTGAGTCAATAAAGCAAGTGGGTCTCTGGTATATAGTGCAAAACTAGTAAACATGACTGTTTCCAAACAAGCAGAAACATCTTACAGCTCAATTAGGATGAATTAGATGAAATATGTTTTATCTGATTGACTGAATCTGTAGCCTACACCAACATGAAGGCCTTAGATATGAATAAGTTCTAACAGTTTTTAACTAATGATGCCTTAATGGTTACTGTCGCTGCTGATCGTACGTGCAGCTCCTGCTTTCACTTCAGAGTAAACAGCGCCCTCCTCTGGTTCATGGTGGCGCGCTGATAAAAAGAAAAAGAAAACAAATTCATGTTTCTCAGGAGAAAACATTTCACAACAAATTGTTTAATGCCATACTAGAACAACTCACTCTTGTTTTCAGAGTTTTTAAATACAAGGAGAGAGTAGGTGACATGTTGCGCTTCAGCTGCATCTGAAAAACATTAAGATCTGATTTCAGTCATTTAAAATCAGGCTTTTGTTTCATGCTTGAGTGTTTCAGCAGGCAAACTTTACCATTCACAGGGTCTTCAGAGGGTCTCAATGAGTCATACAAGTTAGAAGTATCTAAAATTAAGGAAATAAATAAATAATAAAAATTATGAAAGTCAATGTTTGTGGATTTTGGCTTCCATTTATGTTGCTTTTGTGTTTCTATCATTCTCCTTTCACAAAAATCTCAACAAAAGTTACTTTGAATAAAAGTCAAAAAATTTAAAAGTTGTTTATGTTAATGATTTCATAATATAGTAATCATACTATCAACTAATGATACTTTTTAGATTTAGTGCAGACCATGTAGAGCAAAGCTGTATTCATGAGTTTTAGTATGGCTGACTGTGTGGTTTGTGCTGGAGCCTCTCTCTGACTGGACCAACCTGAAACAAACACAATACATTTTAAACAGAAAAGCAACGTTTTGTGAAGATATTTATGTGTCAATGAGAGGAATGAAAAAAGTCTCACAGACCTGAGGCAGCCAGAATCTGAAAAAAAAAATATATTTATATTAACATGATAGCATGTTTAAAGCATTTTCCTACTGCTTTCCATCAAAAGATTGTTGGTCAGTATGTGACTTCTGAAAGGAGATCATAAGAAGATGAAAGTCTCACCTTTGGACTTTCTGCAGCAGCACAGGACCATCAGGATAACAATGACAACTCCACAAACTAGTCCAACAACCAACAGCACAGGAAATGAAGACCTTTCATGGCTTAAACCAGCTGTTGTAATATAATAAAAAAAATAATCTTTCAATAACCAATATGATAACTAATCTCTTTGTTAAAACACAGATAATATTTAAAATCTGCTCACCTTGAACTGCCATTCAGCTCTGTGGTGAAACCTTTCCTGAATATTCACACTTGTAGAAACCTTCATCTGACTGAGACACTGCAGAGATCTTCAGCTCCCCTCTGCTGTCATTTTGTACCATTTTGTCATTATGATAGAAAATCATATTAGAAAGTGTGTTTTCTCCTCTCAGTCTGCAACTTAGAGTAAATGTAGCTCCCTCAGTCACAGGATGGACGGGGTTCACCAGGAGAAGATCTCCATCTGTAAAACAGAGTATTTTACGTTTCAGTCAGAAATCAGCGGTTGCAGACATTTAAAAGAGGTTATGGAAAAAAACAAATACCAGATTTTTTGTTTGACATTCAAAGAAACACCATCTTTTCACAATATTCAATGAACTACACAGTATCTTTTTGTAGGAGATGTTTATATGTTGATACCATATGTAGTTGAATTTAAAAGAGATGAAAACTTTTCAGAGGACTTAAATTTAAGTTCATTCCACAGAGCATTGAAGAAGAATGTGTATTGTTGAATAATAATTAATATTTGAGACCAGACATTCTATTTATTGTTTTCGCAAAAACACAGATCAGCGAATTTCATGTCATTATCAAGCTGTTAAATTGAATGAAACAAACATAATAACATACAGTGACCAGTGATGTTGACTGCATTGCTGAACTCTCCTGATCCAGACTCACACCAGTACACTGATTTATGGTACCAGAGATTAAAGGTACATGAGGATCCAGTCATCGACCCCCAGGTGGAGCAGTTTTCCGTATGTATCATATAACCTGGTTCTGTAATCCCCCTCACTCTCCATTGAGCAGAGTTCTCTCCACAGTTCAGGGTTACACTCTCAGAGGTGAAGTGTTGCTTTCTGTCAGGATGCACTGTGAGAGACGATGCTGGATGAGAACCTGAAAACCCACATGTAAACAGGAATCAATAGAAACAGAAAGAAAATCACCTTAATTCAAATACTGCATTTCTGTTCATATTAAAATATTTAATAATGTTAATATTTTTCTCATTTATTTTTGAACATTTAATGTAACCTAGATCAATAATTTGGTTTATTTGTATTTCCCTTCTCACCTCAGAAGGGTTTTTCTTGACTGTCTCTCAGCTCTGCAGCTGTTTATGTGATCCACTAACCTAAAGACTCTTTAAACACACAATGAAAGCTGGTCGTGAAAGTAAAAATACTGCAACTACTTATAGTGAAGGAATTTTACATTATTCCCAGTGATTATCCCATAATTTTCACCTCAATTTCTACCCTTAACAAACACTTCCCACTATTTATTTATTCATTTATTTTTAAGGGAGAAACTGGAAAAAGTTGTGATTGATGAACTATATCCTTATTATAAGCTTAATCCTTAGGATTCATAATGCATTTATTACATTGTTTATTTACTAACCTACAGTAAAAACCTTAAACATGGGTCAGTGGGACGTCACGTGGTTAAATAACCTGAAATGAATTGGTTCATTGGTAAAACAGAAACACACTGACCTGCAGACCAGATGAACTTTGGTAAACTGTAATAAGTATAAATCTCTGGGTTTCCTCTTCCAGCTCTACATGAATATCCTGCTGTGTGTCTCTGTCCTTGAATGATGTAGGAGTCCTCTACAGTCTCATTGATGCTGTCAGGCAGCAGATCATATCTGTAGAAGCTGTTAGATGGATCAGGAACAGCTTTATACCAGTAGAACCTCCATCCTGCAGATGGATGTTCAACCTCACAGCTCAGAGTTACTGAGGCTCCAGAACTCAGCCATGATGGAGACACTGTAAGGACAGATGTCGGTGCTGTTGGATAGAGAAATAGTTTTTTTTTATAGAAAAGACAAGTGACCTCCACTGTAGTGTGGTAGATCTGAAAAACAATGTGAGCATTTGAAAGATGATAACAACTCAAAAATAAAATAATAAAATAAATAAAATAAAACAAACCTTTATAAAAGAGACTACACTTTCTTAACACTGAATTATAGATTTTATATACAATTTATATACAATTTTTAAATAAAGACAGTAAGAGCTGATGAAATGTTATGAAACTGATTATGTTTTCCTTAAGTATTAAACAGAACACAGGGCCAAAACTAAGAAAACATTAATAACCTGGACAACAAGGTAAAAACCTGTAAAGTCAGTTCAATTAAAGCAACATGTAAATAAACATACAGTGTACAGTGATGTTGACTGCATTGCTGAACTCTCCTGATCCAGACTCACACCAGTACACTGCTTTACGGTACCAGCGACTGCTGAAGGTACACGAGGATCCATTCATTTCCCCCCAGGTGGAGCAGTCTAATACATCTGACTTGGTGTGTGTTTCTGTAAACTTCTTCACTCTCCACTCAGTAGAGCTTCCTTTACAGTTCAGCTGGACCTCATCAGCAGTGAAATGTTTCTCTCTGTCAGGACACACTGTGAGAGACGCCGCTGGCTGAGAATCTGAAATACAAGAAAGAAAGAGAAAAAAAGAAATCAAATGAAAGTCAACTTAAAATCTTCATTTTTTTTCTGCTGTTTTCAAAAAAGAATTTCTTCTAAAAATCACTTCCCAGATTCCAACAGGTGCAGTGACGGAATCCTGAGAAATTAATAAATCAACCTAATGAGTTAGTTTGATAAATCTATCTTTAAACAAGTACAGACCCATTCAGTAAATCAGAATTTTGTTGAAAAGTTTATTTATATCAGTAACCTATGTTGGGACCCAGCCATGGGTTACAAAATTAAAGGCCAGTACGAACGTTTCTGGAGCTTTCAAAATAAATCGCATTAACCTACATCCAGCACAGCCAGGAAAAGGGGTAACAGCGAACTTCCTGTGACGTCACTGTCCAAATAAAACCTCGCTTTTCCAACAAGCTGACCTCTTCCACGGAGGTCCCCAGAGGAACTGGATGGAGGGGCACAGCGCACTCATGTCTCTTTGCGGGCAAATAGACATAGCTCTTCAAAAACTGGATCCAATAGTGTCATACGATCACGCGATCATATGCACAAAGTTAAGTACGAATGAACTGCTGTTTGTGTATCCGGTATTCATTCATGAACGGGATAATTAAGGTACAAGCGTTGCTTGACTTTTCTCTCTGAGGTCTACAGAAGCCAAATGTGTTCTAGAGAGTTCCCAGCAGAGACCCTGTCTCTACAACGCCGAGTGGAGCAGTTTTGCCAGTCTGAAGGAAGGTCAACGGGACCGCATCACCGTGGTTACAGCAGTTTGGCCGGCTGGCAGAGTGAGCCGCCCCAGCCCACCGCTACGGAGGTTAGCTGCAGTTAACTCTTTGTTCACTGTGGAAGCTTTTCTAAACTTCGTCGCCCCGGACAACTTTTCTTCAACACGGTTCACGTAAGAGGTTGTGTTTTGGGCAGAGAGAAGTAGATTAGAGTGAAATAATCTAAACATTTTTCGTTTTATGACGTTTGGTTTTGTTGCGTTGAAACTCCGCTATCTTAGTGCTAGCAGATTATCTGCTCAGCACATGTGCTCAGTTTGTGTTCTGTGTTTGCGGGTTTTTTTTAAAGTTAAGACAAACTTTATTTAAAGGGTGATTTTAAACACAGAATACTGGCTATTACGCGCCGTCCACGCTTATGCATTTTAACCTTTTTATTAATGGTATTTTAAAGGTCTGTTTGATTCTGATGATAAGCTATAAGCTTCTTTTGTTAGCTTTAACCGCTAACAGCTAAGAACACGTGCTTGCCTGCTAAAGATCATTTACCCAAAAAGGTTGTTAGGTTTCAATCAAAGATTTGGTTCTGATTGAAAATAATGTTTCCTTAAATATTATTTTAATAAATAAAGGCAGCTAATTAAACACCATTGAGAATTGGTCATCCAGAAGGTTGGTTTTATTCAGCAGATCATTCTTTAAAACATTATTTTAATAAAATAATATTTTATCTGATCTTGCATTGTGAAGGGTTGTCTAAATGTTTGCTGATTATTGCCTAAGTTGGTTCCAAGACTAACTTAACTTCATTTCCAGATTCTTCAAGATAATCCTTGCTTCTAAACATAAACATTGCATGGTAATGTTGCATCATTCTTTTTGGTCATGATTTTCAACCATCTTTAATCAACTTGTTTATATTGTACATAGCCCATTAGTCTTCCTTATTCTTTAATTCTGCTTGGTAGTTTAGTTGGATTGTTTTAGCATAGTAAAGAGTTTGTTGATTGAAATAT
>JAHUTJ010000873.1:0-25498 GCA_036250325.1 Characodon lateralis
GAGCTCGTCTCACACCTTTCTATTTTGTCCTAATACCATCGCCTTACTGGGCTGGTATTCACAGGACAACCCTTAACAGACCGAAATATTATTTGATAAAATATTAAAATATTAATATTAAATATTATTCTCAGGTTCATAATCACAACACCTTTGAGGGATGTTTCATACCATTCTTAATTTGTGGCAGTGTTTTTAGGCAAAGCTATGAGTGAACTCATTCTCTTAGGTGTGGGGCAACCCAGCATATAAATGGTCTGATCATCAGGCTGAAGCTGAGCGTCCGGGCCAGTCGAGGCCAGCCCACTGCCCCATAGACCCCAGAGATGCTGAGCGTCCAATGGGCGGGACAAAGCACACTTTGCTTCGCTGTTGAACTCACTGTTTAAAGCACTGTGAAGCCGTGGGAATAAGTGAGAGGAAAGCCGCATCATTACCAGTGATAAGAGGCTGATTCTGAACAAAAGTTGAGCGCGTTGTAGCGCACATTTAGTCAATGGCATGTACACACAACAGTACATATTTGATCACTTATTTTTTGACATTTTAGGGAAAGCTGAGCTTCCCTTGCAGTCTTAAGCCCTGTCTCAATACCCACACTACACCCTATGCCCCTCTATGAAGTGTGTACTTTGTACAAGTACGTGTAGGGGTTGAAGTGCGCAGGTTACAAGCGTGCAAAATTTGAGAATTGGGACAGTAGGGGTTACGTCATCGACTTGCACCTCTGCACCGTAACTGCAACATCAAAAAGGGCAGGAATCGGTGGTGTTGTCGCAGTCTTGCTGCTAAAAAAACTATTTAAAACTGCAACAAGCAATTGTTTTGAGGAGAAGAAAGTGCAGGAAGCGAAGGAGGCTTATACACCAGACTCTTGCCGCACCAGTGTTTGTTTGAAAGGTAACTTCAGCGTTATGGCCTACTGACTGCCCAGACTCACTCTGAAGCCAGTATTGAGCCTGGAAAACCAGTAAAAAAATATATTTGTCGGCTTGCTGTCTACAGTTTACGCAGTTCTTGTTATTCTGATTTGATGGCTGATTACATTGATGGTTGTGATTGGTTTTTCCTCAGAAAGTCATCTGCAGCAGTGAATTGTGGGTAATATACTTCGGCGAAGTCCGCTTAGATGTGGCTTAGCCAAAGTGTGGATTGAGGGCGCAAAGTGGGCGGGGCTAAGGACCACTTTGGAGATTTGGGACACACTATGTACTCAAACCCATCAACTGGAATGCACAATTCAGGGACACAAGGGTGGAAGTGCGAGTATTGGGACAGGGGCTTAGAGCAATCGCCACTGGTATGAGGATACTTCACTGTCAACAACATAATCATAATGTTCCCCTTTTTTCTGGACAGTGGTTTGTTGAACTATTCTTATGTCTAAATAGACCCTATTAGAGTCCTCTGCAGTCCAATCTTTGTATCAGAGATCTTCACAAATCCTGTTTTTATAGTTCAAGTCAATTTAACATGCATAAAAAACTGTAGTAAATTAATTTGAAAATTTTATAAGGTCACTAAAAATACAAACATGTATTAATAGTATAAGAAAACTAGTAGAAATAGGATAACACTAGATTCTTCCTTTGATGATCTAGAACATTTGCATAGTCTGTGAATGTCTCCGGCAAAAACATTCTAGCAGGAAAGTATGGTATGCACATCTCTGTCAGAGCTGTGGTCTTACTTGCTGTAAAGGTTTGCTGGATGGTAGCATTTAATGAAAAGAGACAAACTTGGTAGTTGGTGTTACCCTCACAGGTTTATTGCAGAGAAACAAACCAGAAATACCTGTGTGTACTGTGTATAATGTACCTTTGACAACAGGTTGTTCATTAGACACAAGTCCCAAACCACGAGACAGAGTCATCCCCAGTTTTTAGAGTATGAGTTAAATGAAATATCAAGTCTTTGTTTTTGAAATATAAGTGCAATTTGAGTGTTGTGTGGCAGGTGTGAGTCACCAATTTTTCCTGCAGATTTTTATTTTGTCCTTGATGTTTTTCAGGGAGAGAAATAGTCTCTTTCTGGGCCTTGCTTGACACCAGCATCCCTAAGTTTGTTGCCTATGCTAAACTAGCCTTACAAGGTTAGCAACATAATTCCTTAGTTGAATCCAGTTCTAGCACTGGCTGGACTTCCTTGGGCACAACAGACCTTTCGCCTTGAAGTGAGTGATTATTTGATAAACAGTTGATTTAGGTGCAATTGTAGTAGCAGCAGGATCCTTGCCTGAGAAGCCCTTTGATGCAAATGCTGACTTCAAGTGTTTCCTTGAAAGTAAACATGATTGACAAAAGACTGATTTCAATCATTACTCCCTTTTAAAGCAACTCTTCGGCTCTTCTGATTTAGTTACAGTGATATCAGCTTCCCTGCCCTTGTTAACAATTTTCCCTGAGCTAACAATGAGATTGTTGAAATGATATTGGCAGGTCATTTTACGGTACGGGTTGGAACACACTGCAAATAAGGCTTTTAATAAATTAAAATGATTTTGATTAACTTTCATCAACTTTGCAGTAATTTCATATAATCCGAACATCCTTCATAGCAAATTAAACTGAAAGCAAATTACCCCCATAAAAACTGAAACTTTTGTCAAATCTGTACAGCATCAAAGTTTAATGATGCAGACGTACGATCAATACCTACCTATTCTTACTGTGACATAAAATAATTACCAATATTTGAAAGTCATAGTGGCAATAAAGAAACACTGCAACAATAAAAATGCTTTCAAGTCCAAAATGAGACCTAATATGTTGCCAAATAGGACCTAATAGCATGGTACTTAGGAGACTGAATAAAACGGGAAGGCTTTTGCTGCTCAGTGAAAATCTATAAAAACCTTACATTTTACTAAAAGACAGGAATTTCCAGAATTACAATTTCTTTTTTACAGTGGTAACTATTGGAAACATGTCTTTACTTGAATCATGTGATTTAAACCACTGAAGGTCCTTCAGTGTCCTTTCCAATGTACATGATAAATGTTGTGAACATTTATCTCCATTGTGAAAACAATATGGTTTCCAAAATTAAATAGTAAGTAGAAAGGAAAAGACATTCACACAAGCACATAAGCAAAACGCCGAACTGTTCAAAGATAAAAATAAAATAACTCCCACCACGACGTCTTCTTTCTCTTTATTGTGGCTTTATTAATTATCCATAAGGCTGTTTTCTCAGATTTAAAGTGTGTGCATCAAAAGCAGAAATGCCGGTGCATAATGAATGCCAGAAGAGCTACTGTTCAAATTAAAGAAATGCTAAAGCATTGGCAGTTTTTTCTGACTGATGATAAAAATGCTTCATTGATAAAATACATGTTAAGGCTAAACAGGAAGTAGATGAAAAGGTCACTTTAGTATATTTATTCTATAGTTTATTTAAATCCACCAGCTTGACTTGTCACCTCCAAGAACTCCTTTCCTCATGGTCACTTCAGAATGTCAGTTTTTAACATTTTAGATCTAGTCACTACAAGCTCTAACTAACACGAGTGGTCTCCCTGAATCTCCAAATTATGAATGCTTTTATGGCCTTGACAGTTGTGGTGCTCAGAGAGGTTTGCTTTACCTCCTGTCAAGGTAGGTGAAAGTTCTCTTTAATGGATAACCTCACCTTGATAACTTGGAAGATCAGAAATCATTAAAATAAACCATAACTGATTCAGCATTAGTGGTAGCTTTAAATACATTTGTGAACTTGAAAGGTGAAGCTGTTTTTTATTGAATAGAATGATTGCATGATTACAGTCATTTGCAAAAATTAATAGATTCATGTTCATAGAACCACGGAACCCATGAAAGGTTTTACCCAACGTCATCAGAGCCTGACCTGATCCACCTTTCAGATTTTCTTGTGTTAATTGTTGTTGCATCACACATTTTTCCACATTCCATTTCTACATACTACATACTACATTCCTCCATACCTTGGGAGAGTGCTCAAGGATACCCGATTAACATTCCTTAAGAGCATTTTTTCTTTTGTATCCAGCATGGTTCCAAATCCAACACGAGAAACCACAAACAAAATATCCAACAAAAGTACAACAAAGCCAGACGCAACAGCCTTCCAGTGAGAGTGACCTTGTATTCAGAACAACACCGGCTTGTGCAGAGATTTCCCTACCAGTTGAGCTCAGAGATGGGGCAGACTCAACAGCACACCTGAAAGATGTTGTATCCAGATGACTGTGTGCAGGTTTGTATGCCTCACCTCAGCTGATTACAAGGTGTCATCGTCAGATGTGTCCTCATAGCTGGAGCTGGCCTTAGCTCAATCAGTAGGAGCTTAAAGAGGAGTGGATCACTTGAGGCAGATGCCTGATTGCTCTTATTCAGTGAAGGGTAGTCAGGCTCTATTCTCATACATTCTCTTGTGTTCAAAGCTTACCTCTCGTTGTCCTCCTTCCAGGAAAAAACAGTTTTCACTTCACGGTCCGTTCCTAGATTCCAGTCATCAGATCCAGGGGAGCAGCCCCTGGATCTGCTGTCTGGACCCTTCCACATTCCTCTATCATTACTCCCTTGCCTGTCCACCCTCCAATGCTCCACTGTCAGCTTTATCTTCTTCTAGAAGAGGAAAAAGGAAACGATTAACAACTTGCACCAATCACCGCAGGGCCAGCCTCAGTGTCTTGTGGGTATTCTGCCTGGAAACAGCACCATGCCCTCAACTGTAAGTCTACAGATTTTCTCAGTCCTCATCATAACTTAGCAAACATCACTCCTTTCAATAGCAAATTACCTTTCCTCCTAAGTGCATCCTGGAATTTTCCCCTGAATCCAGAAAAATGTAACTGTGTCAATAAACCGTTTACCGTTTAAACCGTTCCTTGTTGTCCATTGTTGTTGCCTTCACGAGGGTCTCACAAACCAACATCATGTCAGAGGAAGCCACCTGATTTGTGATCAATTATAAGACTGATGGATTTACGTACTTACATAGGTCATGAGTGCTACAATCAGTTTAACAAAATACCACAAATCAAAGCTATATCTTTTGTATCCTGCATGTGTTTACTCAATAGAGGTACAGAAGCAAGGAATAAAAATAATGGCCTAGAAATTACTTCTACCATCTGTCAACTTTCCTAGCCATGGGCTTTATTTTCCAACTAGAAGTGATGGCTCTATAGTTTGTGGTCAGACACTTGTTATTTTTGTGTATGACTGTTTTGTCCCGAGGCCGGAGCATTCGCATTTCGTTTGAATTTCTACACTCTTATTTGTCTCTGTGATGTATTTCTCTCTGAATCCCCTGGGACTTTAATAATGTTCAGGCCCTTCTTGGTCAGTGTTGGAACCAATCCTCTTTCATACTCCAATCCAGAGTCTCGCCTTGGAATTGTCACACTTTTTCCACTGCTATGAGAAGGTGCCTTTGTGGCAGGAAGGTTTTGACCACTTGCCTACTGGCTGCGGTCAGGTTATGTGCAGCACAGGCTTTTCAGGGACACACACACATACATACAAACTGGATTTTCATTTTGTGTCAGAAAGATTAAGATCATTGAAGATGATGTTGGCTCAAAACCATTTTGTGGTAGACTTAGCATATAAATGAAAAAAAAAGATTAAATCGCCAAGAACTAAGGAGTTCATTGCAGCTGCCGATGAGCAAGAGGGAAAACTGGTCTCTGTTTGTATGGGTGTGTGAAACATGCAGTAAAAGGCAGGGTTAAAACACGGAAACTCAGATTAAAAAAGCAAAATATATATAACATGACATGCCACTAATGTTAATACTTGTGAAGCATTATGTGTTAAAAACTTCCTTTACCCTCCATAATTTAGTAGATTCAAGATATTACCCAGCAATGTATTTTTTATTTTGTAACAAATATGTGCTGGCAATAAAAACACAACTGGGTTGTAAAGTATGGACATTCTTCACATGACTTCACAAATTGTGTTTGAGGAAAATAAAAAAGGTACAAAAACAGAGGTGATCAGCTGACATTGGTAAACACCATGATCACAACATGAATTGTGACAGATTTAGACCAATTATCTGCGTCTGACTGAGAGTTTGACCCTCTAGCCATAAAATGCTGCCATGGATGGTGAAGAGGACCGTGATGACCGTACAGTTCTGTTTATGTTTCAGCTATGTTTTAACTTTTTCTATCCTATGGGTTTTTGTGCATCTTCACCAATCTCCAAATTAGTATATATGATATTCTGTTTGTTTCACCCTTTAAAAGTTACATAATTTGCCAGGACATCAGCACTGTTTGCCATCTTCACTCCAACTACATTATTTTAACCAAACTACTAATATAGGGGGTGGGCTGTGGAACAGTTAGCAGCAATGTTGCCTTGTAGCTATAAATTCCTGGGCTGGATTGCCAGCCTGGTGTCTTTCTGCATGGAGTTTGCATGTTCTCTGCATGCATTTATGGGTTCTCTGCCAGTACTCCAGCATCCTCCCTCAGTCCAAAGATATGCATGTTAGATTATGGTTGTTTGTCCTGTGGGTCTCTGTGTTGCCCTGTGATGGACCGGCGACATGTCCAGGGTGTACCTCGTCTCTTGCTTAATGACTACTGGAAATAGGCACCAGGCATCAAGACCCTGCAAGGATAAGCAGGTATAGACAATGGTTGGATGGAAGAAGCATCACTTCCACATTAAATAATGTTGGGACATGAAAATCATATTAATGGAACACATCAATCGCACTCTAAGGTGTTTGTAACCCTCTGTCTGGAAATGATTCTGCCCATTCCTGTCAGATTTGGTCCTGTTCACAAACACCTTCCATGTGTTTTATTTTTGCCATATTTAATACTGAAAGACCTTTGGATTTTATTTTGATTGAATGACAATATACAGAAGCCAAATGTGGAACATGACATTTTAGTGTTTATGTGTAAAACTATATCTTAAATGAGTTTGACACCTAAAGAGTAACACAATAATATCAGAAATGTACAAAAAGGTTTGGCGTGTAGCTGTAAAAACAAAAAACAATATTCATTTTTAAACTAATTCTTTCCATTTGAATCACAGACATGTCCAAAACCTTATATTTGGACATTTGCTTGCTTTTTCTCATTATGAAACAGAATCTTTAACAAAAAAAAAAAGGCTAAATGTAAGTAATTCAAGATGTTCTCCCTCTTCATGACCTCTATTTCAGTGGTTTCCAATCCTGGTCCTGTCCTGCATGTTTTAAATGTGTCTCTGTTCCAGCAAACCTGATTCAAATCATTGCAATAACTTCTGTGCAGGCCATCAAGTGCTGGTGGAGCCTGGTAATCACCCAGTTATTTAAGTCAGGTGTGTGGCAGCCAGAAGACACCTAAAACATGCAGGACAGGAGACCTTGAGGAGCATGGTTGGGAACCACTGCTGTATTCAATCCTAACGACTAACCTTAGGTTCCCCAAAACACTTTGCAGTCATGTTTAAATGGATTAAGAAACTAAAATTTGTAAAGGCAATATAAACCCGCACAGAAGCTGAAGAACACTCAGTAAAAAAACAAAGAAAAAAAATGTCTGTTCATTTAAAAAAAAACAAAACACAAAACATACTAAAAGAGATTAAACAGATTATTGTTGTCTTGTGTTTATTCAACACCCTAAAGTTTATTACAGGGATGGCAGCTGAGTTCTATCAGAGGTATACGTTATTAAGTATATCACACCCACTGTAGACATGCAGTGGTTCAAGACAGTATTTTAGAGCTCTCCCACTTTCTGATCTATTCAGGACCAGACGACTAATAGATGGCGACGACTCTCACTGATAATGTTCTAATAATAGCATGTAATGTTGAAAAATGTGTGTTTCTGTCCATGTATTTCTAATCTAAAAGCTCAGCATGGTGTGGCAGCTGAACAATGTAACCTGTAGGGTCACAAATCTTCTCGGGAAAGATTTTGGGGGACATAACAAAGACCTCGCATGACTCATTTTTACAGTAACCTAAAGCCTAACAATGAAGAATGAACAGCAAGTGATTCATTCCTGTAAGATACCTCCTTTGGTGCAACATAATGGCATTACAAAGATTCATGTCACAGCCATAAAATGGCAGCAGTGGGCTTTCACCTTCTGCTGCTTTAAGACGGTGTTAAAAGTAGGTCCCGTCCCCCTGTGGACAGACATCAGCAGGATAGTTATTGGTGTTTAAAGCAGTAGCAGACAGGTCAGCTTGCTTCTCTTTGATGTGCATTTATTTCACCCACTTCTTCTCCCCCTCTCTTTCTCCCTGCATATACTCGTGTCTGCATTTATGTGTGCATGTGTGTGTGTGTGTGTGTTAGGCCAGAAGCTGTCACTAGAGGCTGTGCCTGAGACACCGCTGCCATGGAAACATGTTCTCCAACTTAATAGCAGCCATGAAAGGCATGTTAAGAGAATGAGAACAATTTTGTATCTGTACAAATGCAGAATATAATCCTTTTTTAATGAAATAACCAATAATAATGTGTTCTTTAAAAATTAAATACTATTTGGAAATATTTCAACCCAAATCAAATGTGTGCTTTGTGTTATCCAAGATCAACATTTTACAGTGAGGAGGGCAGTAAATAATTGTTTGAAAAACATGCAGGTTTTTACAGTTTAAAAATGTGGACTTTGATTGAGTTTGACTCGGTGTAAATTTGCCTTTCAGAGTGTATTAGTGCGACTTATCAGCCTGACCTGCTTTTGAATGGAAGATACACACTGAAAACACAAGTCAAGACTAATTATTTGTGGCTATAGAAAGCAAATTTATTTGTATGTGTGTTTTTTTTTTTCCTTTCACTTCTCCTGCCACCAATAAACTCTCTCTTTTCTGTATTCTTTGCATATAAAAATATAATTCTCTGGCATAACATCAGTGAGTTCATATTTACCTGCCCCCCCCTCACACTCATTGCCAACATTAAACCTCAAAGAAATTACACAAATCTGACACCTTTATAATGAAAAGTCTTCTACAATTTCCTGTGATGTCGAAGAAAAAGATTTCAGTTAAGCAGTGAATCAAATGTGATTCCCCTCAGTGAATATAATCATTTGCACTTACAGATGGAAAAGGACTGTGAGGAACAAAAAAATTACCTATTACAATGATTTAAAAAAATTGAAATAGAATTTACAGTTAAAAACTAACATCTTTTCAAAAGTGCTTTTGAATTAAAGAAACCAGAAAATAAATAAATGTTATATTCAGTTACTTGAGTTTATGCGCTTAATTCTCCTCAGATCAGGATTTTAACTGCTTGGTAAATGAGCAAAAATATACAGCAGGATATGTAAATTTACCAGCTGCTTCAAGATCATTGAAGCTGGAAACTTTAATAACAAAAAGACAGTTTAAGTAGTCTGCTAAACTTCAGCATTGGTAACAGCTGTTGGCTTCCCAAATGTTTCTGGTTTTATTTCATATCTTTTAATTTCTTGTGGAGCAGTAGCAGTAACTTGGAATATTTTTCTAACCTTTTAACTTTTCTTCTTAGTATACCCACAGATTTCAATGTATTGTGTTGATTTTAAAACTCATAGACCAACACAAGGCACTGTATAATTGTGAAACAGAGAGAAAAGTATAAATAATTTCCAAAGTTTTTCACAGATAAAAACCTAAAATATGTTGAATACATTAACAAGACATCCAATATAACACAACCTAATCTGTCAGATTGTAAGCGAATTGTTATTGAACTAAGCAGCCAAGAGACCCCTGGTAGCCCTGAAGGAGCTGCACAGACCCATAGGTCGGTGAGAATTTGTTTAAAAGACAACTATTGGTTGTATACTTCATGATGAAGTGCACTGTTTAAAGAAAGCCATATTAAGTTAGCAGTTTGACATAAAACCTATAAACCATACAAGGGACACAGCGAACATGTGGAAGAAGGTGCTCTGTTTAGATGAGATAAAACTCAAACCTTTTGGTTACATACTGTGTGCAGTCAAAAAGTAGAACTGTCCACATCACCCTAAAACATCTTTCCCATGCTGAACCATGGTAATAGCAGTATTATGCTGTGTGCTTTTCTTTAGCAGGACCAGAGAAGTTGGTCAGAGTTTATAGGAAGATGGATGGAGCTAAATACTGGGAAATTATAGACAAAAAAACATTCACCAGCAAAACAAGTTGAGACTAAGGTGGAGGTTCAGTATCAGCCCTAACCATACTGCTAGAGTTAACAAAAATATGTTTATATTCTTTATTCGGTGCCCATGTGTCTTAGAATAACCCAGTGAAAGTCCAAATCTAGTTGAGAATCAGTGGCAGCATTGGGAAAACATTGACAGATTCTCTCCATCCAAACCACTTGTGCTTAAGCTATTTTGCAAAAAAGAATGGTCAAAAGTCTCTAGATGTGCAAAGCTAGTAGAGACATACTCCGAAAGAGTTGCAGTTGTTATTGCAGCAGCAATTATTGGTTGTACCAAGCATTGAGTGAGGGAGGGATGAACCCAGGTGCATGTTACACTTTTCCAATTTTTACTTCCAACAGAATTCTGAGAACCTTATATAATTTTCCTTATTCTTCCCAACTATTCACTACTTTGTGTTATTCTATCACATAAACCGTTGCTGTGGTTTCTATTTGTAATGTGACAAAATGAAAAAGAAAGTTCAAATTGTATAAACGCTTTTTGCAAGGCACTGTAAACCACAGGCTATGACCCTGGGAAACAATTTAATACAAGTACAGGGATAATTGCACTTGTCTATCTGCAGGATACCTGCAGAACCGAGCAGGTGTGAGAGACAGCCTCCATTCTGTACCAGGGTCAGTTCATGTCACTGTGAATGCAGAACTAAATAACATTGCACCCTAATCAATCCCAGAGTGGTTGGATATATGTTCCTTACAAAAGTAAGTATGCCTGGTGTTAAACAGAACTCAATGGAGGTCATTCCTAAAGAACTTCTTTGTGCTCAAGAACCTCTCCGTGGCACAGCTGCATCATCGTTGACCTTCAGTCCAGCAATGTTGATGAAAATCTACGTGTTTCATTAAAAGAACCATGCAGTTGAATTTCAGTCATTATTCTAACTTGGGTCAGACTTTCCAGAGGGATGAAACAATTTAAAATCAAATAAAAGGAACACCTCATGTAAAACACCAGGGTGATTCATAAATTGATTTTAAAAAGGAGGAAATGCAATAGAATAGGACTGAGAGTTTCTGTTGGCTGACGACTGATGAAGTCAGCGATTTCTGGGAGGACAAACAAACCCTGAAGGATTTAGATTTTACAACAACATTATTGGAGATGGAGATTATGATTACTGTAGATCCATAAATAAATTCACTCATAATTGAGTTTGAGATGAGTGTCTCTATTGATCTGGCAAACAGATGAAGACTGTTTGTTTTCTGCAGCTCTACAAAAATACAATTAGAAATATCTCAGAGACTCTATACTATCTCTAAAACAAATGAGTGCATATACCCGCTACAGCTTGGAAACCTTGGAGAAATTAGTCCCTATGATTCCAGGATTCTTATCTTGAAAATGACTCAGTGCACGTTTAATTAAATACAATGGCATTATTCCTTTAAGGTGCTTTTATAGATTGCATGGTTTGTTGATCACAGGCAAACAGCATCACCCTGATCTTATCATACACCCCACTAAAGCCTTGTATACTGCTGACATGTTTCTGGAAAAATCTTCCATCATTCATGTGCTCAAGAGATCTCACTGCTTTTACGCATACCTCATGAAGCAGCCACGTAAGATGACTGCTTGATTTCTAAGGGTGAATTGTTTCTATACACAAATAGTAGTGATGTTCTGTGAACATTCACTGTGCCTATATATAACCATGTCATAGGAGGATGTTTAAAGCAGAATAGATCAGTGAAGGGTGATATATTTAGCACTCAATCTATCAGACATAAGAAGCAAGTGCCCTCCTGGGCTTCACTCCCCAAAGACTCTGGCAACACATACTGTTAAATACTCCCAGTCTGATATTCAGGGCAGCCCTATCACTGTAATCCATTCAGAAAGGCAAAATAAAATAAATTTAATGTGAAACATCCCACACTAATAACTAACAACCACAAATTAGTTGAGCTGTTGTGTGTTTGTAGTGAAAGGTTCCAGCTTTAAAGACTTTTCTGGTAGTCTTTGTATGTGGTTAAAAGGTGCTGTTTTAAGAAAATATGGTTTTGTGCATTTGGTCCTGAGAACAGACAGGTATTGGTTTGTGTATTTTCACACTTATTACTTTTCTCCACTAAACTCAAGCACAAGATTTTGTCATATTTCCGATACAACAAACAAGCAAGCGAACAAGAGACATGTTTTTTTGTGGTAGCTAATGTAAAAAAAATCACAATTCCTCCATATATCACTCTGCGCTAGCGAAAAAGATTTTAAAATTTTGCAATGTCCTTTTCCATAAATGGTAGGGATGAGCGTTTTCACCATCTAGCTCAAAATATGATTAAAACATATATTTTTTAAGTCTTTATGTTTGTCCACATTAATCCCAATATGTTTATTTTATTTGTTCCTTTTCATATCGAGGCAACTGTTGCTCAGCGGACAGAGTAGTCGTCTTGCAACCAAAAGGTTAAATTCCAGCTTCCTCAAGGCACTTAGCCCTGAGTTGTCAACCATTCTGCATATGAATGTGTGTGTTCTTGAAAGCGACTGGGTGAATGTGGCTCTAGGTTAAAGCTCTGGGTTAAAGTGCTATTAATGGCCCACAATCCTCAAACCTCATCGTCAAATAAAACAGTTGTACATTTTCTCAGGGGAACAAGGACATGCAGCACATTTCCAGTCAGATCTCTCGAACTGGCTTGCGTTCAATCCTGATTACATGAGATAAAGATTATAGATATTATAGATCAAGTCTGAAGACATTGTTTTTATGACATAAGCATGACTCAAGTCCAAGTCTGAATCTTGGGTTGCTATCTCTAGTTATTTGTAAATGTATTAATATATACATGTTATATATGTATGCCATAAGAAATTTAGTAGTCCTATTGCATTTAGAATGAAGCTGTTACAGATGAAGGCTGTTGTCTACTTTCGTTGTCCAATGACCTCACCCCTCCCTCCTACTTCCCTATTTCTAAGGGGATTGCTCAATCCAGCTCTCCATCCAACAGGTCCGGACTTCCTTAAACCTGGAAGGTCTTACTGAGCAAGTTTACCACAAAATCTGTTTAAGCTGGTGTCGGAAAATGACTCGCCTAAGCGACTGCAAAGCCTAGGCTCAACTGATGTCTTCAAACCCAGAACTCAGAGTGACCCAAAACTCCCCAAGCCCTGGGTCTTATACCAGGGTTGGCCCCTCCCTCAAGGGGAGGGCCTGATAACTCCTCCTTCTAGGGCTGAGCATGGCCCGAAGAAATTGTTGCGCAAGGACTTTACATATTATGACTACAATAATCACTCCTACAGCAGCAAGCAAATAAGGCCAAAGCAACATAAACAAATTAGCAATCCAACCTTCAACTACTGAAAGCCCTTCCCCTATAATGTGTCCGGCTTCTTGGGCAACTGTAGTAACTACATTGCTGACTGAGTGTCCTAATGTCTCATACCAACTACAAGCATGCTGGTATGCTACTTCCCCACAATTCTTCCAGGTTTCTTTAGTTGGCTTGCATGTGAGGTTGGAGTAAAAAAGATTATATCTTACCCAGTCAAAACCCTTATCTATGTTGCCAGAGCATAAGCTGTCAAAAAGCATACAATTCGGCTAGAGCCATTACTGAATCGGGAATGAAAAGCACAATAACATCCATGATGCTTTTCCTATGCCTCAGATTGTGTCCCAGTATGGCTTCAGCACAGGTCGAGCCTCCACCAAGAGATCTTCTCCACACTCCTCCAATTTTCTTCCACATAACTTCATGTGCATAGGTGTTGTACTCGTTATCTACTGGAATTTGCACAATTCAGTCCATCCTGTGAGCTCTTTACAGCGTCTGCGGGCAAGGCCTATGGTGCACTGAGTATGGGCAGTGTTACACTCCATACACCAGGGTCTTGGGTGAACAAACCTTTCTGGCCAATATAAGGGTTGCAGCCAAATGTCTCGCTCTTTGGAATAAAGCGTTGCTAAATATTGGTATTTGACCCAGTAGTTATTGGTCTGAGACAAACAGGAATGATCCATTCTTTCAAGTGTCCTTTGCAGTGGGGAACACCAGAAGCCTTCCACATCCAGCGCAACGTCGTGTTCAGCCATTCTTCAGATGGTTTTCGACCAGGAGGTTATGAAGGAGAGACAGACTCGATGAGTATAAAGAGGGGCTAAGGGTAGATAGTTCTGAGTGCGGCATTGAGTGAATATGTTCCAAAAACAGCTGGCCAAATATCTGAGCTTGGTATTGATACATTCCTGCAGGGCTTCTCAATTCCGAAAAGCTAACGGGTAATTTGTGCGACTCTTGGATGATGAAGCGTCTTTGGGCCTAGGGGTGTCAGTGGTGCGTGTGTGATTCTGCGCTGTGGTGTTGGGTTCATTTGCAGGGATGACAAGCCCCATTCGGTGTGGTTGCTAGTCTGCTGGGATGCGTCTGGTTTAGTGGACACATTCTCATCACAATTTAGCTTGTATTTCCCCCTAAATTCCCAACGGGGAAACCAGGATGGGCAACTCACAACTCTTGAAGGAGCCCTGTGGATGATTTCAGGCTCCCAATAACCTTGGCCTTTCAACTGTACCAAGGGTCGACAGGCCCAGTCGCAGTGCCACTCTGGGACCCCTCGGTCAGGGTATATCCAACTATCCAATAGCAGTGAGTTGTACAGCGGATGAGTCGGTGCAGGATTCTCACCCATATTATTACTCCCTCGCCAGTGAGTTCAAGGTTGGATATAGACCAGGTGCGGTTGACAAGTTGTTGGGTAGTGGTGGAAGTGTTAATCCATGCTGGGTTTCTCTCTAGAACCATCTTCAGTCTGGTGAAATTGGTGTTTTGGCTTTCACGGAAGAACACAGACTGGTCCTTTATGGGGGGGCATCTTGTCTAAGGCAAAAAGGCATTCAGAGAGGTTGTGTTCCATCAACTTTGGTTGGCATATTTTGAAGAACCATGAGCGACCTTAACATGGGTTAAGTTCCATGGTCCTACTCCAGCTTGGTAAAGTATAATTAACAAAATGATAATGCCGATAAGCAAAGCAAAAGCCTAAGAAAACTTTTTAAACAAGACGATTTATCCGTAATCTTTATTCGTTTCCATAGCTTGGGTTGAGTAGAGGGACTTGTGTTGTCAGGGTTGTTGGGAGGCTCTTCGTCTTGGGCATTAAAAGTAGCTAAATAGCTGAGAGGAATCATGTCCGAATGAGTCCTTGGCATGGTTATCCTTGGGAATAGCCTGCTAATTCCAGTTGATCTGCTTCTTCAACTCTGTTCACTCGTCCTTTGAGCAGGGTTTGATAAATGGGTGATGGGTAAGGCAAGCCTGGCTCCAACCCTTTCCACACCCACTTCCACTGGTAGACTATCCAGCAGTCGGGTTTTATCTGTGGTCCTGCTAGGTCATGCCCATATATGGCTCGTCTTTCCCGATAGCGTTGGTAAGCCGTCGCTACTTCTGACAGTTTGCTAACTGCCATGTACAGAGGCTGGCCATCAAGCCTGAGTTTTACTTGTCGACCTGGGTGGGCAGGAATGGTACAGAGTTGGTGTGGAGGGTTAGGATAAACTGTGCTTACTTCCAAAGAAATAGGTAATTGGGTGTTGTTGAAAACATAACAGCTAGGTAGACATTCTCTTTTCTTCACTTCTTTTGACATTGCAGGTGAAGTGGCCCAAATTATAGTTCCGGTTACAGAAACTTCATGATACATGCCTTGCCACAGTTCTTGATAATGCGGTCCCCATTTGATTTCCAAATCCATTCCTCCCACCTAAAGATGGACTTTGTTAAATATCCATGGCAGGCTTTCGGGCCCTTCTGGCAAGATAGTGACCCGAGTATTCAGCGGATCACGCCCTTTGTTGCCCTGTCAAGACATTGAGGGGTAAGAGACGAAAAAGTTACTTGTGTTCCAAGGCAGTGCTTGGCATTTTCCAATGTGGTCCGGTTGCTGCATATCTGTCGTTCTGTGATATATTGGAAAAAAAATAACTTTCTGAAACTGGGTAGAAAGGAGTGAAATCAGCTCTGGGCTTGTCTAATAAAACTAATCCTGATGGCAATTTTAGATACGGGACTCCTCGCTTCAGGACATTCCATGTGTTAGGGCCGACTTTTACTCTGACATGCATGTGGGAACTTGACGGGGAACTCTCTTCTTCTCTTTGTTTCTTTCTTCTCCTTTGCCACCTGACAACTTTTGTCCCTTTTTTCTGTTGGTCCATCAGTTTTTGTCCTTTCTTGTCCATTTCCACTTCTGTGGCAAAGAGGACCAGGCTCAGGAACGTGAGTGTTTATTCCTGTATGCTGCTGCAACTTCTCCTTTTTCGGGGTCTACTTTCTGTTGTTCTGGAACTACTGTTATTGCGCCCCAACGGAGTACACTCCTCTAAATGGCACTACAACCATTTGCATTACTAGTCGTGCCCAATGGGTGGAGCCAGGGTCAGTGGGTGTGTCTGTCCAATGAGCCACAGTTCCTGGAATCTGTAACACCCTGTCATGATGCCAGGCTTCAGAGGTCACGAGGAACTCACCCACCTTCTGTTTGGGTCTGGCTTCATAGCTGCCCCAGCCATCCAGACTGGTGGTGAAGTAGTACAGCCCAGTACCCCGAGTACCCCTCTCCTTGAGAGTGTCAGGCAAGTCTTCCAAGGGGAGATCTGTATTTGCAATAATTCCTAATATTAACTGTCCCCAGGTTATCAACTCCCAGGGCCCCACACATCCTCTTGGCTGTGCCTGTTGTTCTTCATTTTTGGGTGTTTGGTCTAGAGCCATGCCGACACCTTTATGACCCTGGTCTCTATGCGCTCGAAACACAAGGGGATGCTGTGTGGTGGTTAGAGGTGGGAGGCTTACTTGGCCTGAGGTTGGATCATATGGCCAGGACTCTGATCGATACCTTTAGCAGATCTGTTGGTCCCTCATCCAGGCCATCAATCAAGGTGGCCCCATCTTTCGGTTCTACATAACCCTTCATAAAGTGGGGGAGCTGATGGTTGGGCTCCCAAACTGTCTTGGTCCTGGGTGGCTTGTCTGTATGGTGCAGGCCTACCCTCATTAGTATGCGGTGTGAAGGATCTGAGTGGGTCATAAAAACACTGTACTTGCCACCCTTCTGCTTGAACCACCTGCAACAGCCATCCTGTCCTCGTTCGAGATGCACAAAATTCACAGAACTTGAGAAATGAACCGTCCCACAGGCAGGTACAATTTCTTGGCCTTTCTTCAGGCAGGTCCCACTGGGTCACGAAGACCACTCTGGGGAGAGCGGTGATTCGGCACTCCCCACAAATGAATATGTCTGTTACCTTGACAGGCTTGCACGGCAGTTGGTCTATCTCGTTGCCACCAGTGTTGTGGCTTCTCCTGCCCTTCTCCCGCCCTGGCCCTTCCCAGCGGACCACGAGCTGACTTGGAGCCATGCAGATTGCGCAGCAATTCTTGGCTTCTCTCCACCTCAACATTTCATCTTCTGTTGACAGGAATCCTTTTTTAGCTAACTCCAATCCTCTCAAAGCTCTTCCTGTCCAAAGCCCTTAGGTTGTTCTTCGAATGGTAACCACCCAACATACAGTGGCCAGTCTGATGTAGGGTGGCATGGTGCTTGGTTCACTGGCCATATTCTGGTTTCTGGTTATCCTTAGCTGAGAATTGGCTTGAGCTGTTCAACTCCTTGGATCCCTCTCTCCTGTAACAACACTGTGTTATGATCTAATACTTGCTTCACAATGTCAGTGTTATTGTACTTGGGTTTCACTGCTGTAGACACAGGGTGATCTCGTGCTCTCACACATACTCGTTGTACCGCACGGAATGGCACCTTAGGCATTGGCTTCCCTGTCTTTTCATTGGAGCTCCATCACACTTCTTTGCGAAGAGAATGGTCGTTGGTTGAGTTCTGCTGCAGGGGAGGGTCTACTGACTCGATGTTTGTCATTCAGTGCTTGCCCTATTTCTACATCTTTGGTGCTCCAATCATGAGAATTAGCATTTTCTGCTATCCAGTTTTTCGCCAGGCCTGTGGTCCGTTCCACCAATCCGTTTGCTTGGGGAGTGTAGGGTGGAGAGTAAATTCTTATTACTCCAAACCTTTGGTACTAGTGATCAACCTGTGCATTGCGAAAATGAGTTCCATTGTCTGTTCGCAGTTCCTTAGGCACCCCAAGGGAACTACAGACTTGCTCCAGCGTGACAACGACACTGCTGGCGTTGGCTCTCCTTGCTGCTCTTACAGTTATATACCCTGACATTGAATCTACTAGCACCAGGAGGTATTTCTCACCTTTCTTTCCTGTTATCCCCATGTGGCCCGCGACATCCATGCACACTGAACCCCAGGGGATGGTGCTCTTGATGGTTCTTCTTCTTCTGAGTCACTGAATTCACTGTCTTCTCTTTCAGAGTTCAAGAGCTCCATTTGGGAACTCATTTTTGGCTGGACTTTGTTTTATCTTCTTCTTTGCTTTTAAATCTTTTGTTGGAACCCTCTCTGCTTTACCTGGGTCTTCCAGACTGCAGTTGTCTAGACTACATTCCACAGCATGCACAGAGGTTGAAGGGGCAGCTCCGTCTTTCTTTGCTGATTTAAATGTTTTTCTCTAGGTTGAGAGCAGGGTTAGTCTCACTCCTCTGCTGACATCGTTGTTCATCAGGGTTTGGTTTGATTTCGTTCCCCTGTTTGAATCTTTGTATGTCTGGGTGAGGGGGATCTTTCGGCTTCTTCTCATCCATCTTTTCTGCTAATGCCAACTCTCGCTTTCTCCGACTATCATGCTGGCTAAGGAAGTGACGATGACTATCTCAGTCAGAGAGGCGTCTGTCAGTAGATTCTTGATTCCATGGTGTGCTGTTGCAACGGCCACTTTTTCGGCTGACTCCCATGGCAGGTCGTGAGATCTCAGTCCATCTAGGGATATTGTCACTCGTCTCAGGCCGTGGTTGATGACAGCATTCAGTCCTTTTTTCCAAGGCTACCCACATTTTCTCTCTGTAATCTTTCAATTGTTCTCCCTGGTGGTAAGCAGCAATAGGAGAGTGGATGACAGCATAATAAGGAAGGTCAACCCCACAGGTCAGATGCACTTTACTTGCTTTGTTTTGGCTTACTTGTCTTCTCAGCTCTCGAACCTCTTTTTTGTAACCTTCCCCTACCTGGGCTCTTAACTTTTTTCTGAATTTGGTATTGTGGATCTTGAAGTTGTCATTTGTGAAGACTAGCAGTCCATCTCCCTCAATGTCCCAGGGGCCTCCGATAACCTGGTAGAGTCGAGTCCCATTTAACAGGGAAATCCGTCTTGCATCAGGTGGCATCGGGTCAAGGACTCTCCTCATTGTGACTCCGTCTGACTTTTGAATAACCTTTCTTGGCTCCTCTTCTTTAACATCTGTCTTTCTTGTCGTTCTGCTTTGGTTCTTGGTACTGTTGTCTTCGGCCTCTTGTTCAAAGTGGGAGGTAAGGTCTCTTACTTTACTTTTTGCAGGGTCTTGCTCTCTGTGGCTTGTGGTGTCAACCATAAGTTTCATGCTTGCGTCAAGACAGTCGGCAGTCGCTGACAATAAGGCTCCCTGTCTGACGGTCTCTTGCCATTCTTCTCTGTCTCATTTAAGTAATTGGAGGAGGTCGCCTATTGGTTTTGCGATGAATGGGGTGACAAGCGGGTTTTGGCTGAGTTAATCTTTTCTTTGGTCTTGTTCTTGTTATTACCTCTTGCCCTCTTCATCACTCTCTGTATCTGCTGTTAAGTCATAACTTGGTATGTCCGAATCAGTTCTGTGGTTGGGTTTTTGTTCTTGTCTGCCATCTTCACTGTGCTCTTCAATTAAGCTTTCTTTGTCTTAATTCATCTTCTTGGACAGCTTGGATCTTTTCTTTGAACTGGGTTATCTTTTTGATCTGTTGTTCATAATCTTTCAGTCTCGCAGTGGCTCTGGCAGTGGGGTTTGTGAGGTACCTGTTCAATCCAGTCTCATTGGCAACCATCTTTACAATCGGGTCATATTTTTCGGATGGACTGTACAGTGACACCAGTTTCCCGAATCCCGAAAGTTCAAGGAACGTTGTCCACCAACGTAACCACCGACTAATGTCCTCCTTCTTCAGGACTGCCTTGGGGCATGGTACCACGACCAATCTTGATCCATGCTTTATCTTTGAACAGCAGTATACTTCATCACTTTGGAGGTGGTATGTTAGATGACTTTCTACTGTCTCTTCTGATTGCTCTTGGTTGGAACTAAGGAACATTTTCTTTACTGATGAAGTCCATGTTGAATATCTGTTCCCATATAGCAGCAACTCAGTAGGTATACGGTGTAGCTCTGATCGTGTTGATGTTGGTTGTTCTGCTGATGGGAGCGGTCCTTCAGCTCCCCGCTCCAACAGTTCCTGCGTTTCAATCTCTTTGTCCATCGCTATGTCTTTGTCGTCTTGAGTTGTCTGTCTCCAAAGCCTCTCAAGGTACCTTCGAGTAGAGATGGGTTCAGGCTATTTGGCTACTAGCTTTACTGTCTGGGTCTGGTCAGTCTATCCCAAATAAAGCCCTATCCTCACCTGCACGCTATGCAGTTACTGCAGGGTTGTGACTGGCAGCCTTATCAGTCACAGACAATCTTACTCCCTTTCAGGCTGTTGGTCTGGGGTGCTCAGGCAGAGACGTCCTTCTGCTGAGCATACTTCATCTGGGGCCCCTCTATCTCTTGTCTGGGTCCCTGTTCGGGGGCCACCTTTTGTTGTCCGATGAGCTAACCCCCCCCTTCTACATCCCTATTTCTTAGGGGATTGCTCAATCCAGCTCTCCATCCAACGGGTCCGGACGTCCCTAAACCTGGAAGGTCTCACTAAGCAGGTTTACTGGAAAATCTGTTTAAGCTGGTGTCGGGAAATGACTCGCCTAACCTCTAACAGCCTATCTTTTCCATAAGTCTCACCCTTCTTCAACTGGTGGCTTGGACAACTGAGTAGCCCACAGCAGTTATCCACTCCTCGACAATCACTTCTGTTAACAACTGCTCATTCCCTATTTTACAACTTGCAATTGGTATATGGCTTAGGTTGATTTTAGTGGCTTGGCAAGAGCCCCAAGCGCATTATTTTAACAAGTTTGGCTTAAGGCAACCTATAAAAATCTCCTAAAATCATTTGGAACCAGGCAAAAAGACTTTTTACCACCAACAAAAAAGCCAAAAATTAGGTTACTCAAATAATTGACTGTCCACAATAGATCTAGAATTTTATATGCTTCCTTTAATTAGTAATGGAATGATTTCTTCAGTAGGCAACGAGTGATTGTCTTCTTGGGTGAAAGGCAAATCTTCAGTTTTCTTCCTCTAATTGGACAAGCGCTGATGCTCGGGGTTTCGATGGTCAAGTTGGAAAAAAATGTAAAAAAATGTAAAAAATTAAAAAAACAGAAACTTTGTTGGCATATGTTTCAAAAGTCGGTAGCTTCCAGAGGCTGAATAGTTGAAAGAAACCTTTGAGGTCCAATTGAGGTTGGTGAAGCCTGAAACTTAGAGCAATCAGTTGTTCACTGACCAAGTTCACTTCAGTTGTCTTGGTAAAAATGCAACAGATATAATTCAGATTCTCAATTTTGAGTTGCAGCTCTTCTCAGGGCACATGGGTTGATCCTCTTTATATTGCAGAATTGTCAGCGGGGCTGCGTCTCCGGTCTTCTGATTTATCTGTAGCTTCTTTCTCCGTCCGATCTTGTTCGCTGGTCTTCTGGGAGGAAACAACCCTGTTTCTTTCTTTGGCACAGTTTTTATAGTGCAGATAGCCCACCTCACTGCTCATCCCCTGTTGCTGGGCAAGCTTTCCCATCATTGAGTTACGCAGTTGCCATGACTTTTTGGTGCTGTCTCCCTGCCTCCGTAGACAAACAGCCCGCAGCTGGCTCCCTGTGTTATGACTTTTGGCTGTTCTTTGACCTTCATGACTCCCGCTCCCATCCTGGTGCCATGACTTTTGCCTGTTTTTCGAACTTCAGACTGATGAAAAACGCTGTGCACCTGGCTTCTTGTTTCTTGCTCCCATGCTTGTTATGAATTGATCTTGCTCATTGACCTTTGTCAAAATAAGTTGAGATCTTTCCATGTAATCCATGCAACATTTAGTAACTGCTCACAGTTAACTCCATAAAAGTTACAATAAATATCCTTATATCCTTATGAGTGATCCATGCAATAATGATTAAAATATACAGTTGAAGCAGTAGAGAGTGAAACAAGCATGTTCTCATATTCTGGAACTGAGAGACTGGAGAGGCCTGTGTGGAGCCACATATTATCTGTCTTATCTTTTGCAGAACTATGAACAACAAGTATCCAATGATGTATGATAATCTTTTCTATTCTTTTACAAGTATTAAATGCAGTCAGTAATCTTTTCCATTCTTTTAAAAGTATTAAATCCAATCAGTAATCTTTGATCATTAAGTAAAAAGATATATGATTGAAATGTGGTTAAGAACTGAGAATTAGAGTAAAAAACATTAAGGTTTGACCTTCTCAATCTGCTATATATGTATATAAAGTAAATGCAGAAAGCTGAAGAATGGAATGTGCAATACTGTGTAAAGTTTAAAACTGAGCAGATTAGGGAGAGAACTGTAGGATGACTAGGAGTGACGAGAGCCAGCTGCATGCTGACAGCGAACCTTTTGATGGCTAATGGGAGGAAGAGAGGATGCGACTACAGCCAGCTGCGTGGCTATTACCGGCATCTCCAAGGCCGAAAAACAGCATCAGAAGGTCGCAATGACCATGACTAAAGTATTGAGCAATAACCAAGGAGCTGAGCAAAGTAGGTTGCGCAATAACTGAGAAGCCTAACAAGGGGCTGACTGGTGAGAGCATCTGCACTATAAAGGCAATGCTGAGGGGAGGGAACGGGGTTGTTTCCTCGCAGAAGACCAGCAAACAAGATCGGATGGAGAAAATAAGCTTGGATGGAAAAGGAACAGAGACACAGCCCAACTGATCGACTGCATTAAAAAGAGGATCAACCCGTGTGCCCAGAAAGGACTGTGCCTCAAGATTAAGAATCTGATTTCATCTAAAGCCTTTTTATCCAGNCAACAGAAGTGAACTTGATCGGTGAACAGCTGATTGCTCTAAGTTTCAGGCTTCTGGAAGTCCTGAATCAACTTCATTTATGTCCCCGGGTTTCCTTCAAGACTTCAGCCTCTGGAAACTACTGTTTTCGGAGACAAATAACAACAAAGATCCTGCTTAACCATCAAAGCCTGGAGCATCAGTGCCTGCCACTTAAAGGAAGAAAACTGAAGATTAAGTCGTATTCCCTTCAAGAAACCACTCATTGTTACCAGAAGAATTTTTTTCCATCAGGTGCATGGATGAGCCTCCGTCTTCAAAGCCTCTCCAAACTCACTAGTTTCAGCATCAGGGAAAGACAGGTTGAGTTGATTGATTCATTTCTATTATTGAAATTATTTTGTGTTGCCGAATTTAAGCTGTTACTGACCCCTGCAAAAGCGTTACTAATTAAAGAAAGCATATAAAATTCTAGTTGAATCGTGGACATTAATTTATTTGAGTCACGGTATTGTTGGTTTTTCATTGGTGGTAAAAAGTCTTGTTGCCTGGTTCTAAGATATTTTAGGAGGTTTTTATAGGTTGCCTTAGTCAAGTTTGTTAAAACAGTGCCCTTGGGGCTCGTGCTGAGCCACTAAAATCAACCTAGTCCATATACCAAGAGCCAGTTGTAAATTAGGGAATGAGCAGCCGTGAACAAAAGTGACTGTCGAAGGTGTGGATGACTGCGATAGGCTACTCGGTCGCCGGGCTGTCAGAGGGTAGGCAAGTCATTTCCCGACACCAGTTTAAACAGAACTTTCAGTGAACCTGCTTAGTAAGATCTTTCAGGTTTAGGGAAGTCCGGACCCGTTAGATGGAGAGCTGGATTGAGCAATCCCTTTAGACATGGGGAAGTAGGAGGGAGGGGTTAGCTCATTGGACAAAGAAAGGTGGCACCCGAACAGGGACCCTGACAGAGATAAAGGGGCCCCAGAAGAAGGATGCTCAGCAGAGAGACGTGTCTGCCTGAGCACCCTGGACCGACAGCCTGAAAGGGAGTAAGGTTTTGTGTGACTGATAGGGCCATCAGTCACAACCCTCGCAGTAAATGCATAGCGTGCAGGTGAGGATAGGGCTTTATTGAGGGTAGACTGACCAGACCCAGACAGTAAAGCTAGTAGCCAAATAGTCTGAACTCATCCCTACTCGAAGGTACCTCAAGAGGCTTTGGAGACGGACAACTGGAGACGACAAAGACATAGCGATAGACGAAGAGATTGAAACGCAGGAACTGACGGAGTGGAGAGCTGAAGGACCACTCCCGTCAACAGAACAACCAACATCAACACAGTTAGAGCTACACCGCTTCCCTACTGAGGTGCTGCTATGTGGGGACAGATATTAAACATGGGCTTCATCAGTAAAGAAAATTTTCCTCCGTATCGACCAAGAGCAACCAGAAGAAACACTGGTGAGTCAGCTAACTAACCACTTCCAACGAGATGAAGTATAGTATTGTTCAGAGATAAAACATAGATTTAGACTGGTCTTGATGCCATGCATGGTAGTCCAGAAGCAGGAAGACATTGGTCGATGGTTACGCTGGTGGATAGGGTTCCTTGAACAGTGGGGACTGGGGAAGCTGATCTCACTGTACAGTCCATCCGAAAAATATGACCCGATTGTAAAGATGGTTGCCAATGACGCTGGATTGAATGGGTACCTCACAAACCCCACTGCCAGAGCCACTGCAAGACTGAGAGATTATGAACAAGAGATCAGAAAAATGACCCAGTTCAAAGAAAAGATGCAAGCCATCCAAGATGACGACAAAGATAGTTTGCTTGAAGAATGTAGTGAGTATAGCAGACCGGAGCAAAGGAAAAACCACAGAGCTGACTCAGAGGTACCAACTTATGACTTAACAGCAGGAACAGAGAGTGAAGAAGAGGGCAACGAGTAAGAACAAGAGCAAGACCAAACAGAAGCTGAACCCAGACAAGGACCAATTATTACCCCCTACATTGTAAGGCCGAAGGGCGACATCCTTCAACGGATTGCTCAGACCAGACAAGAATTGCAAGAGACTGCCTGGAAGGGAGCCCTCTTATCAGCAGCCCTCGAGCGCCATAGGGAAACCCTCCAACGTATGGCCAACATCCCAAGCCACAGGGAGCATGACCCCACACAAAGTAAAGTAAGAGACCTTACCTTCCAATTTGAACAAGAAGCCAAAGAAAACAGTGCCAGTAACCAACTCAGAATGACAAGAAAGACAGCTGTCGAAGAAAAAGAGCTAAGAAAGGTTAGTCAGAAGTCAGACAGAGTTATGATGAGGAAAGTCCTAGACACGATGCCGCT
>JAHUTJ010000874.1:0-25484 GCA_036250325.1 Characodon lateralis
CTGTAAAATTGATATGATTTTGTGTTGCCTTCTTAGCCATCTTATCTGCCATCTCATTTCCTTTAACTCCAGTGCTGGAACCCATAAAAATACTATTTATACACCCATAATTTGTAGTCTGAATAAAGTGTGCTGTATTTCTAGTAGAAAGTCTTGCCTGCTGTCTGAATGGTTATGCTTTAAACTCAATAATACTGAGCTTGAATCTGAACAAATTATTGTTTTTAAAGGTTTTATGTCTTCCACCCACTGTACTGCTAAAAGCGTTGCTAATATTTCTCCTCTGTATACTGATAAACCATTTGTGATTCGTTTTCCGATTTTTATTTGAAATTCCGGTACTATGAATGCTATTCCTATTTTATAATTTATTTTCGATGCATCTGTATAAATCTGAAGGTATTGATAATAATTATTAACATATTCCTGTATCATATTTAACTCTACTATACATGTTCTTTTCTTTTTTTTTTTTCCATTAATGACATATCTACCTGTGCTTCTGGTAAGATCCAGGGTGGTACAACAGCTATTGGCATTATCGGACTTATAACTGTATTTTGTATATGAAACTCTTCTGTTATGTTTTTAATGATCCAACCAAAACTTCTTGTCTCTTTTTTTACTTTTTCCCAGCATGGCTTCAATATCTCTCGTGTTGGATGACCCGGGTTATTGCCTTGTAAATGTATCCAATAATTTATTGTTAATTGTGTTCTCCTCAAATCTAACGGCATTTCTCCCATTTCTACTTCAAGTGCTGCTGTTGGGGTTGTTTTGAAAGCTCCTGTACAAAGTCTTAAGGCTTGATGTTGTATAATATTTAATTTTTCCTGATGTGCCTTTGCTGCTGAACCATATATAATACTTCCATAATCTATATTTGATCTGATCAATCCTGTGTAAATTTGTTTTAAAGCTTCCCTGTCTGCTCCCCAGTCACTGCCAGCCAAACGTCTCATAATATTTAATAGTTTCTTACAATTATCTATTATTTTCTGAATATGTATATTCCATAGAATTTTCTCATCAAACCATATTCCTAAAAACTTTATATATTTAACTTGTTCTAATTCTTGATTATATAATTTTATTTCCTCTCTTGTTTTTTTTTTTTCGTTTAAATACCATAACTTTTGTTTTCTCGACTGAGAACTCGAATCCCCATCGAAAAGTCCACTCCTCTATCCTTCTTATCTCCGCCTGTATTTTCTTTCCAGTTATCTTTACATTTTTCTCCCTTTTCCATATGGCTCCATCATCAGCAAAAAGTGGACATCCTATTTCTTTTCCAATTTCTGTAAATATGTCGTTTATCATTATAGTGAAAAATATTGGACTTATAATACTACCTTGTGGTGTTCCATTGTCTACGATATATTTTGTTGACATTTCTTGATCTATACTAACTTGAAGAGTTCTATTTGTTAAAAAGTTTTGAATCCACTTAAACATTTTCCCAGTAATTTTCATTTTACTTTATTTAATCAGTAATCCTTCAACCCACATCATGTCATAAGCCTTCTCTATGTCACAAAATACAGTTACTACACTTTCTTTATTAACTTGTGCTCTTCTGATTTCATGTTCTAAACGTAACGTTGGGTCATTAATATTTCTCCCTTTTCTAAAACCACTTAGCACTTTAGTAATGTACCCATTGTTATTCAAATAATATGTTAATCTATTATTAATCATTTTTTCCATTATTTTGCATACATTTGATGTTAATGCAATGGGTCTATAATTTTCTGGTTTTGTGTTATCTTTTCCTGGTTTAGCTGTTGGTACGATGATTGACTCCTTCCAGTTCTGAAGCAGCTCCCCCTCTTCCCAGACTTTACTATAAAGCTCTAATATGACGTCTTTGGATGTTTCACTGAGATGTTGTATCATTGTGTAACAAATCTGATCTTTACCAGGTGCCGTATTCTTTATTTTTTTAAGCACAGATTTCAGTTCTGCTTTTGTAAACGGTTCATTCATTAAGTTATTTGTTCCTTCAGTGTTCTGTAGTAAATTTTGTATTTCAGTTTTGTGGCTTCCCTCCCTTTCCTTCCCTCATCACTAATGTTACTTGAACTATGAATTTTATTAAATGTTTTAGCTAGTATTTCAGCTTTTTCTTCATCTTTTATTATAGTTGTGTTTTCTACGTTTAATATTGGATATCCATATTCTTTCTTAATACCATTCATTCTTTTAATTGTTTTCCATATTTGATCAATTTTTGTTTCTCTCCCTACCATACTACAAAAATTCCTCCAATATTCTCATTTTGCATTCCCAATAATTTTCCTTACCATTGCTTGTTTTATTTTATATTCAATGAAGTTCTGAAATATTGGATTTCTTTTAAGTGCTTTAAATGCTTTATTTCTTAACTTTATTACTTCTCTAACTTCACTGGTCCACCATGGTACCATTCTCTTATCACACCGTCTTTCACCTTTCTTTATTGAATTTTCTGCAGCTTCTATAATTGTTTTACAAACACATTGATTTATATCATTTACATCCATTGTCAGGTCTATTTTTCCTAGATTCTTTTCACTCAAATATTGAAATTTAATCCAGTCTGCCTTATTAAAATTCAATTGCATGGGTTACTTGCCCATCCCAACTTAATACAGGTGAATGTAATATAAACGACTGTCCCTGAAAAATACTGAATATTAAAAAAGAATTCTGAAGGCTAAACAACAACGTTTACCTTTATATTTATCCAATTGGACACTTTTTAACCTATCTTTATATATCTCGTTGGTGCTTTTCGCCAAATACCCGAAAGGAGGCGAAACCAACATTGAGGAAAGACGTCTCTGCAGAAAATGGAACAAAAGAAGAAGAACATTGAGATTCCTGTTCCGGGTCTCCCGACAGAAACGTAGCGTGAACGGCGCGGCTAAACAGAAAGTTTTTGAGGAAAGCTTGAACGTTTGAGCGTTTTAAGCATCTAAAACTTGATCGTCTCTGCCCGGGTTGTGCAACATACGCGGACTCGGGGGTTGATTTTCAAATTCAGGAGGTTCGAAAGCTTTATTAGAACAAAATACATTTATGTTGGTAGCTGACACACAGCAGTGTGCTAACGTTGGTTAGCAGGTTGCCAGGGAGTTTTGGCGGATGTGATTGATCTTAGCTAATTTGTTGCTCCAGCTTAACTAACCACGTACTCTATAATAATATTTAATAAGTGAATTATATACGCATATTCTGATCTACATATTGGTGATTAATGTAGCTTTGGGGTATTAGCTCTCAGTGACTGTGCTTATGCGACGTCCTGTTTGGGACATTCTGATCATTCAGATCAGGTTGTTACCCATTAAAAGCGGGCCATTGAGATGAAGGTAGCTTTGTATTATTACTGAATTGTTTTGTTTTGCAGTGTTGGAGGATGTCCCTGCCAAAGCGGGAGGTGGAGGAGTTGAGACCCTGGGTGGAGCGCACTGTGAAGAAGGTGCTGGGTTTCTCTGAGCCCACTGTGGTCACCGCAGCTTTACACTGCGTGGGGAAGGGGCTGGATAAAAAGAAGACCACAGGTAACCAGCTGACCCACTGAGACCCAATGTTTAATTTACAACTCAAACAGAGACAGCTACGCCAAAATTCTTCATTTATACTTCAAGTTACCCTGTAGTTCAGCCAAAACTTTATGACCACCCACCTAAGATTGGGTTTGTGCCATACAGGGTCCCAAAAAGACTTTATTTTCCTTAATTTGGCATAAGGGAGTTTGATAACTGACCAAAAAATATATAAATAAGTGTCCAGAAATTGTGGTTCATTGCAATTACACACATTATACACCAAAGTCATGCAATTGCTCTAACATAAATGGCAGTGTTTGCTTTTTAGAATATACAATAGTCGAGGACACTGAGTGCTTCCAAAAGACACAATGTAGTATGTTTCTCTGTTGGCTTTGACTTGATTATTGTGTTTCACCCCTTTCTTATGTCGCATATAAACTGGTTTAGCGTTAGTTTATGTTTTAGCTCAAACCTAAACACCTTTAGTCATGTATTGGACTATTTGGGAACAGTGTAGCTTTTTTTTTTTGTTTAAAATGTCTCTGGTTTTCTATGATATTGTTAAAGGATTTGGACATTTTGGTTCTTGCATTGTTTATATAAGGCTTCCAACAGAATTTAGTCTGGTATTCCCAAAACTCTGTTTTTCCACACTAAACATCTTTCATTCTAAGCCTAAAGATACATATTTTTTCCCTATAACTAAATATTAGCCGGTAGGACTAGGGGTGGACAATATGGAATTGCAATCTTTTTGGTATTTATTCTGATGATGATATAATGTATTTGTCACCGTCAGCTCAAACATTGCTCGATAATTAAAACATGATCAACTAGGCTACTTTACTGCAACAGTTGAATTGAGTAGTGCAACTGTCCTGTTAAACAGTGCACAATGACTGCATCCAATTATATGTGGAAAAAAGGCATCATGTGTTTTTGCTCTCATGGAAACAAGGCTGGAAAAATAGTTGTAATAGCATAGATAACAATCCCATTTCTAACATTTCTGGGGTTTGCAAACATCACACAATTATTTCTTATTGTACTATTCCTTTGTTCTTACACATTAGTTTTTGCCCATCGTTTGCTAGCACTAGTACAAAGATATTATGGTATTTACACAAAATATTAAAAGAAACATGCATAAGTTTTATTTTACTCTTTTTTTTTTTTAAGCTTTATATTCATTTTTAAATAGCATTTTTAAGGTTTGTTTCTTTTTAAGCAATTTCTCTTTATTGTTTGGCATATTTTGTCTTTCCTTAGATTTCTTGTAAAGTAGTTTGGCTTGCCTTGTGTATGATTGGTGCTATATACATAAACTCTCCTTGCTTTGTAGCTTGCAAACTGTATTTAAAAAAAAAAACAATTTTACCTTAAGAAGAGAGAGGAGTGTTGCTCCTTTAATTTCCAAAGAATGGTTATTCTGTGTATATATCTCCAAACAGCTAAAAGTATCTCTTTGACCAAGGGAAATTGTGCTAGACCTTTTTGACCCAGCGGATTGGCAGTCCACAGTAACATGTAGGGGAAAGGCAGCACTACATTACTCCATGCTCCATACGTCTAGAGAAAACTCCCATCATTCTGGCGCTTTTTCTGGAATGGTAATCGTGCGATTACTTTGAATTGTAGGAATATGGTGGAAAGTTTTTACTTTTTGATCCTTTGGTTTACCTTGATAATGTTAGGCGTCCCATGCCTAGCCTAGTGTATCAATATGTAACAAACATTGCAATATCAATCTTTCTAATATCGCAGAATGCTATAATGCTGTTATATTTGGTAGACTTTTATTCCTATTTCGTTTATTCATGAATTGCATGAATATGCATTTGGCTGCTTGGATGGATTTTCACTGCCCTTAATCTATGTTTTGCTGGCCAAGGTCAGTGGAGGAAACTCTGCCATGAAGGAAAAAAAGACTGGAGTTAATGAAAATGACGTTATTTACATTCAGCATCTTCATTTCTGCTTGGTTATTAACAGACTATGCTTGCCTCTTCATTTAGAACTACATTAATACATGACAAATAGTGTTAGAAAACACAACTATATGTGTTATTTGACTTTTTCTAAGTAGTTTATTGTGCTATTTTTGCTTAGTTGAATAATATCCAAGAGACGAAGCACTTCAGTTACTGGTAGAAAAGTTTTGGCTGAGTATGTACCTACTTGTGTACGGCCTGAATGGACGTTTGCAGTGGCTACTCTGCACTAATGCTGAACAGGGTACTTAATTTAATTTGAAGTGCCTCTCTATTGAAATTAATATTTAATATTAGGTTTTTCCTCACTGATATATGCTGCAGCAACATATGATTTAGTAAAATAATTATTCGGTAAGCAAATTAGTATTTGTTTAATGATTGAATGGCTTGGCTATTTTAAAGAAATGGACACCTTTTTGTTTTATCTCAGTTTTCCTTTCCTCTTAATATAATTGACCTACATAGTCTTAAGTGACTGCTGCATGTGTGTTAATTATTATAACTCTCGTTTGCCCTCAGACCAACTGCGTCCGTTCCTGGATGACTCCGCAGGCGGTTTTGTAGAACGTCTGTTTGAAGCTCTCGAGGAAAGCCGTAACAGCCGTGGCAGCAAAGGGTCGAGTGAAAAGAACCGCAAGAGAGAACTAAAGGTAACAAAAGTTGAACTCTAACTTTTTTATAAGAATTTATACAGACTGCTTTACAACTATGAAATAACAACTGTAAAACTGTCTGTGATTTGGCTGTTTGGACTAAGGATGTATTTGGAGAGGAGACTGACACAGGAGCACTGCAAGCAGCTCCAGATGCAGGAGACGGGACAACAGTGAAGAGGAAACGAGTCCCACGCTTTCAGGAGGTGGAGGAGCCTGAGGTTATTCCTGGACCTCAATCTGAAAGCCCAGGCATGCTCACCAAAATGCAGGTAAGATAAATTGCGGTGAAGATCACATGTACTGCATCTTAATTTTTTTTGTCAATCAATTTTTAAATATTTTCCCATCCTTTGCTTTGCAAACAGATCAAACAGATGATGGAAGCAGCCACTAAACAGATAGAAGAAAGGAAGAAACAACTGAGCTTTTCATCGCCAGTCTCGTCTACAACAGTAATGTTTTATTCAAACGTTCAAACACTAGACCCAAATTATTTTTAAAATATCTGGCATTTCACCTGGTTGAGCTGTTTGTTTAGCTTTCTGGCTTCAGTGTTTGTCTTTTCTAACAATTACAGGCAGATGTATCCCGGCTTCTTGGTACTCCTGCTGGTGGAGCCTCGTCTATCGCCCCCTCCCAGGCTGCCAGCTTTATGAATGACGCCATAGAGAAAGCCCGCAAAGCAGCAGAGCTACAGGCCCGCATCCAGTCCCAGTTAGCTATGAAGCCTGGTATCCTTGGCACTTTGGGGAACACGGGGCCTCCAAACCTGGTCGCCCTTGCTAATCTGCACGCGATGGGAATTGCACCACCGTCAGTAACAACTTGGAAAAAACATTTTTAAATATGCACAGCAAATAAATGTGGCGTTTAGATGCTCATAACTAAAAATGGCATTTCTTACATGTGAAATTACAGGAAAGTTGAAGTAAAAGAGGTGAACAAACCAACGCCTCTGATTCTGGATGACAAGGGCAGAACTGTTGATGCTACAGGCAAAGAGATTGAACTCACACATCGTATGCCCACACTCAAAGGTATGTGCTTGGTATCGTATTGCTCATCAAATGTAGAACAAGAAATATTTAAAATTCAAAGTTTATCATTTATTTCCTGCCCTATTCTGAATAGTGGTTTTATTTATTTCTAAACAAGAATGAATTCAGTCTGAAATCCTTTTGCTGCACAGAGGCTGTAAAGCCCACTCTACCTGTTGTTGCTGTTTAGCAGAAGTAATCGTTTTCCAAACTGAATACAACAATTTGGATAGAAATTAGCCGACAGAGTAGAAAGAAATAGTTTCATTTCTACGTTCACCTGGGTTATTATATCTCAAAAAGGTGCCAGTGAGATGCAGGGGATATTGATGGGTCGGCATAGTTGGAGAAAACCTGCTGAGTGACTTCATCTTTGAGAGCAATGTAATCAGGGGTGTAATGGTGCGCTTATTTCTACCATAAATATCCGGTACAGCCTTGTAGGTTTTGCATGCACATGAATCAAACAAAGACAGCATTGTTCTGCTAACTGAATGCAGAATGTTTATGTGCAGAACTAAGTGTGCAATGTTGTTGCAATTCTGTTGGTGACGGGAATCGAACAATTTTTAACTTGATTGGCCCTGATTGTTGTGTGGCCAATATCAGAAACTCAAAAATCCAATATTTTCCCAATCGCTAAATGCACCATAGTAAATGTCTCCTGGTCACAGTGAAAAATAAAAAGCACTTTTTGATGTGAAAGCTGTCACTGCAGGAATAAAACTCACGGTTAGCTGTCGTCAGCATCAGCAAGGTGTTTAAAATGGAGGCAGAAAAAGACAAAATGCTGTGAAAAGCTGTTTAAACTTAAACTGTATGGTATTGGCAGATCAAATCTTTACAAAAACTGATCAGCACATATTGGCCACAAAATTCAGATCATCGCATCTCGATCTGTCAATAACACCAGAGCTACTATAGAGAAAATAATTCTGGAGCCCAGCTGATTATTTTTAGACGTATTTTCATTTTCACTCATATTGTTAAATATTGAAACTGCTCAAAATGGTTTTCCTCACCTTGTGCAGCTAACATACGAGCCGTAAAGAGGGAGCAGTTTCGCCAGCAGCTAAAGGAGAAGCCTGGGGAGGACATAGAGTCTACGTCCTACTTTGACCAGCGTGTACCAATAACACCAGCTCAGCGAGCTCGCAGGGGATTCAAATTCCATGAACCGGGCCGCTTTGAGAAGATTGCTCAGAGAGTTAGAACCAAGGTAAAGGAAAACTCTTCAACTGTAGACGCATTTTCTGTTTAGTTAAACGGTTTGCAGTTTTCATGCCTTCTGTTCTTTCTGTTGTTGTTTTGCATGATTGTTTAACCCACTCAGGCCCAGCTGGAAAGGCTGCAGAATGAGATTGCCCAGGCTGCAAAGAAAACAGGAATCCAAGCTTCCACCAAACTGGCTCTGATTGCTCCGAAAAAAGAGATGGGTGAAGGGGATGTGCCTAGCATTGAGTGGTGGGACTCGTTCATATTACCCACCAACATGGCCATGTAAGAAAATAAATAAGGTTGTGTGGTCAAGCAGCAGCTATTTAATAATGCTTAATGACATTTAAAAGTGAATGACCTTTATCATACTCTTCTTCTTCTCTCTTGCTATCTCTGTTACAAAGAAATCCAGACTCAAAATTTGAAGAGTTTGACCTATTCAGTGTAACAAACCTGGTAGAACATCCTGCCCAGATCAGTCCTCCAGGTAAGTTGTGGTTTTTCTGTTTATCTTGACAGGGACAGATATGCCTCTGCAATGGCAGGGAACACGCTGCTCCAACACTGCGTTAACTCGGTTAAGGAATGTGTAATGTTCTGATAACATACCACTTAAAACATGCATGGGTTTATGTATCATATGGTTGTAAACGGGCCTCAGACTCAACACATACAGCAAATTTCTTTTTCTTTTTGTCAGACCTACTCAGCAAAGTGTCTTGAGTTGTAGATGTTCATGTTACTAATAAAATCTTTGTTTTATTTGGAAACTGGTAAGAATCTTGTCATACTTTTCTTTCCCTTGTGTGCCATTTTAATATTAAACTGTAAATTCCCATTACTTTATAAAAGCAGATTTATTTTCCTTATACCCATAACTGTGCTCGTCATTACCAGTTGCTTCATTTGATGTTTTAAATTTTTTTTTTCTTCCAGTTGACACAGACAAGCCAGTAACATTAGGTGTTTACCTAACAAAAAAAGAACAGAAGAAACTGAGAAGACAAACACGGAGAGAAGGGCAAAAAGAACTGCAGGAAAAGGTCCGTCTGGGACTGATGCCTCCACCAGAACCAAAAGGTACTCGCATAACTAGGGTCAGAAACAGTTGGCAGGTTGGACCAAGCAGAGTGTTGCTAACGTTTGTTTCTTTTTGGTTAGTACGCATCTCCAACCTGATGAGAGTCTTGGGGACGGAGGCTGTTCAGGATCCCACAAAAGTAGAAGCACACGTGAGGGCGCAGATGGCCAAGAGACAGAAGTTTGTAACATCATTTTTAAGATCTTTGCATTTCTTTGAAACTTAAAACGTCAGGACTTTCTTATAATTTTTTCTTTTCCATTGTCTGATTGCAGAGCTCATGAGGAGGCCAATGCAGCTCGCAAGCTGACAGCAGAGCAGAGAAAAGAGAAGAAGGTGAAGAAGTTAAAAGAAGACCTCACTAATGGAGTTCACGTTGCAGTATACAGGTAAGCAAAGGACATGAAATGAAATATGCTTCTATATGTGTGTTATAATTGTTAAATCTGTGTCTTAATTAAACATTCTGTGGTTCTTGTTTAGGATCCGTAACCTGCAAAATCCAGCAAAGAAATTTAAAGTGGAGGCCAACGCAAACCAGCTGTACCTGACAGGAACAGTAGTTCTGCACAAAGATGTCAATCTAGTTGTGGTTGAGGGAGGTAAGGAATTACACTTTTTATTTATATGTGAAAAGACACTGATCTTTTCACATCATAGCTTTGAAATAAATATGAAATGAAAATTTCCTGTTATTGGAAAACTTCATTCATACCTTACAAGTATGGAGAGCCGTTTCATTCAAAATTAAATAAATAAATACTGCTATTGATAAATTATTAATACATATTACATGAAATAAATATCCCCATGAAATAAAACAAAATAATTATATTAAAAGAAATTTTCATCTTATTTTATTTAATTTACTTAAAGATTTATTTATTTCATAATGCAGTTTTATTTTGTGACACTTTTATTTTATAAATCTACTTTACATATTTCAGTGACTTTTACTTTTTAACACTGTTTTTCATTTTAAGCTCCTTTAATTTTATGTTCTTATATTTAAATGAGGGGTCGGAGTTTTATCTGTGGGGCGGCGCTGGGACAGCAGGGCGGAGGTCAATTCCTGGCTGTGGCCGGCAGAAGACAGCATGCTGGAGGGGGCCAGGGGATTCTGGGAGGATGCCAGAAGGTGCCAGACCGGCCGTAAAAGCCTGCCACTGCGGTTGCCGCTGTTTTTGTGGAAGCTGTTTGTGCAATAAGTCTTCGTCATCCTTTCAGGACGTCATACACACACATAGTGCTATTTATTTCCCATCTCAAGTAAATACAGCCACCTTATGTTATGGGTCTAACGCTGTTTATTAAATAATAACCAATAAAGACATCATCATTTGAAAGTAATTACTGACTAACAAACAATAGTAACAATAACGACATCCCGTTTGCCGATAATCAGCATTGGCTCCCACAAAAACAGCGGCGGCCGCCGTGGCAGCATGTTAAATGCTTTTATAGCCGGTCAGGCACCCCATGCCATGCACCCTGTGGCAGCCTTGTGGCCAGGGACTTCCATAGAGTGCCAGCGTGTTTTTAAGCATTTATTTATAATTTTCTGTGAGTGACAATTCAGAATAGCCACTTGTTCTCTATAATAAACCGACCGTTTGTGCAATAAGTATTCGTCATCCTTTCAGCACGTCGTTCATACATACACATAGTGCTATTTATTTCCCATCTTTGCCGATAATCAGCATTGGTTCTCACAAAAACAGCGGCAACCGCCGTGGCAGGCTTTTACGCCCGGTCTGGCCCCAGGGGAGCCAGGCTCCCTCTGGCATGCTGTCTTCTGCCGGCCACAGCCACGAATTGACCTCGGCCCTGCTGTCCCAGCGCCGCCCCACAGATAAAACTCCGCCCCCTCATTTGAATATAAGAACATGAAATAAAAAGAGCTTAAAATGAAAAACGGGGTTAAAAAGTAAAAGTCACTGAAATACGTAAAGTATCTTTAAAAAAATAAAAGTGTGACAAAATAAAACTGCAATATGAAACAAATAAATCTTTAAGTAAATTAGATAAATCTTTAAGTAAATTAAATAAATCTTGAAATTAATTAAATAAAATAAGATGAAAATTTCTTTTAACGTAATTATTTTGTTTTATTTCATGGGGATATTCATTTATTTCATGGAATATTTATTAATTTATCAATAGCAGTATTTATTTACTTATTTAATTGTGAATGAAACAGCTCTCCATATACAAGTGGTTCCAGTGAGATTATGGGGCTATGTTTTCTATTAAAACATACAAACTTGAACTTTTCGGCCTCCACATGAAACGCTCCGTGTAGTGCAAGCTAATACTGCATATCACCCTTAACACACAATCCCCAGGGGGTAAACAGGTGATGGCAGCATCATGCTTGGGGATGCTTTTCTTAGCAGGGACATGGAAGCTGGTCAAGAGTTGGCGTGAAGATAGATGAAGGTATCTTCAGGACAATCCTGGAAGACTGGGATGGAGGTTAACCTTCCAGCAGGACAATGAAGCACAATGGTTTAGTTTATATTCGCATGATAAAAAGGCCTAGTCAAAGACCAGGACTAAATCCAACTGGGAATCTGAGGCAGTACTTGAATATTGACATTCAGACAGTGTTAATCCATCCTTTCGAGCTGTTTTGCACAGAATGGGCAAAACCGTCGCTGGATGTGCAAAGCAGTGACAGACATACCATAAAGGACTTGCAGCTATGCCTGGAGCAAAGGGTGCTTCCATAAACAATACTGTCACAGGGGGACTGAATTCAAAAAAGGACTTAACATTTTGAGATAATTATTTGTAAGAAATGTTGAAAACCATGCATACATTTACTTTCACTTCATAATCGGGTACTATTGGTGCCGATCTATCACAAAAAACCTAAATAAAATATTTAGATGCTTGTGGTTATGGCATGAGAAAATCTGGAAAATGTGGGGGCATACAAATCTTTTGTGAGGCAATGGGTACAGTTTAAAAACCATTAGATTTACCCCAACAATGAGTGCTTGACAGTACAGCATAAACTCTGCTCTCTGTTTGAATATATGCCGTTACTTTAAACAGTTGTCATCAGAAACTGCGTATTCAAACCAAATAATTTTTGTGATTCAGAAAAAGTCTGCTGGCCTTACAAAAACATATTTTTGATGTTATACTTAAAACTTGGATTTCTATTTCAATTTTTAGGCCCTAAAGCCCAGAAAAAGTTTAAGAGACTGATGATGCACAGAGTCAAATGGGAGGAGCACAACAGTAAAAGAGATGGTAAGACTAGTTTTAGTATTGATTTTTTATTATTATTTATTTCTTACTACCTCACTTCAATATATACCTCTTGCAAATTTGCCTTTTTAATAATTAGATCCAGACGGTGACGATGATACGAGGAGAAACAACAAATGTTGGCTGATCTGGGAGGTCGGTGTGTGCACACACTGCATCTTGCAGGCTAATTCATCTTTATGTGTTTCATGTTGAGTCTAACCCTTCTCCTCTGGGTCCACAGGGAACGGCTAAAGAACGGAGTTTCGGGGAGATGAAGTTTAAGCAGTGCCCCACGGAGAACATGGCTCGAGAGCACTTCAAGAAGCATGGCACAGAACACTACTGGGACTTGGCGCTTAGTCAGAGTGTGTTGGAAGGCACAGATGACTGAAACAAACCAGTGGAGTGCTTTGAGTCAGTCAGACTTTAACCATCGTCAAGCCTGCAGATCCCCTGCCTCACAGCCGGCCAGCGGCCCCCCTCTGCTGGCGACTGGAGTTGAGACTTGAACATAGAAAAGGAGCGACAACAAACCTGTGCGAGTGTTTTTTGTGAGAATGGTACAGATTCAGGTGTGTACAGAGAAGTGTGTGTAAAAAAAAAACAAAAAAAAATGCATCAGTGTTTATTTCTTTGGTAAAATAGGCTTTTTTTCTGTCTGATTTTTATTTTTTGTAGACAGATTGCGCATTTTGATGTAATACCTATCCAAAGGCATAATGTGGTGATGAGATTTGGTTGTTATGACTGATAATTGTTATCAAATCAAGATGTCCACGTGTGTTTTGCGCTAACTCATAAAAAATACAGGAGGAAAGCTTTTCCAAACCTTTCCCTGACAGACAGGTTTCTAAATGCGTTTATGCAATTTTCTTTTGAAAAAAATGCATTTTTTGACTCTGTTGTAGCTACACAGCGGTTTCCGCCTTAAATAAACAAAATGAAACAACTTTTGTATCTTTTTGTTTAAAAAAAATTAAAAGGTTTCTTATTAGAGCTCTGTACACGATCTTTGCATTTGCTCGCACCGTTTAAAAGTAAAACCAGTAGGGGGCGTGTTTTCCTCCCCTACGGCTCGTCCTCTTCAGAGCTGCCTGAACATCAGCAGGCAGAACGGGGAAGATGGCGGCCGGTGCAGGCGCTGCAAGCGGTCAGGGAGCCAGCGGCTCCACTGGTTCTCTGGAAGCCTCGTTGGACCGCCGTTTTCAAGGAGTTTCCAACACTATGGAGTCGATACAGAGCCTCTCTGCTTGGTGCATTGAAAACAAGAAACACCACGGCCTTATTGTTCGCTACTGGATGAAGTGGCTCAAGAAATGTGAGTAGCTCGCCACTCAAGCTACGCCGCTAGCTAGCTAGCGTCCATCAAATGCATTTCTGCCCATTCTACGTACAGTTTGCAAAACTCGTTTGAAGCGATTTGTGATTAATTTGTGCAGTGCGATAAATTGCTCCACAAAAGTTATTTTATTTTGTGTCGTTTAAACGAGCGATGTTCCCCAAAGTATTCGCAGGTGGTGTTACTGAAAATTAGCTGCTAATGGTAGCAAGGCTAACGTTTCGCCGAAGGCAGTGTTTACAGATGGGCCTCCCAGGCAAACATGGGGTTGCTGTACAAAACAAATAGAAAAATTAAGTTGTGTTGAACTCAGTTCACTCCTAGGTGGTTTCTTTAGCAGAATGTCCTTTTTATACAGCGGTACCAGCACATAAATAGTAGATAATATAAAGTGTTTTACTGAAGTGTTAATTTTATAGTGGATTCAACTAAAGGAACTATTTTTTTTCCATATTTCTTAAAAAAAAAACAAAAAAACTTGGACATGGTCTTAGCAAAAAATAAATAAATACGAGTAAAAATAGTCCTGTCTGAATTATTAATGCATGTCCCACTGAAGCCCATTTGCATTTTTCACAACTTGTAAGTGTGCTACTAGCCTGTTAGTCGAGGTTTTGCATCTCCTTCATGCACCGGTTCCTGTGATGGTTTGGTGAATGCACGGCTCAATAATATAATTCCGCCTTCACTCTTTAAGCTGAAACAAAACTTGGTAAAAGTAAGTTAGACCCACTTGGATTTATTTTCATTGATTCATCTACCCAGAGACAGGACTTAATGCTGCTTGCATCTTTTCTCTGCAGCTCCAGGAAGTTTTGTTTTGGGTACTAAAAGGTTTGCCTCAAGACAAAAAGGCATACCAAAATTTCTTTTAAATACTGATCCTTCTCATATTTTTTTTTTTTTACTAACTAGTGGGCTATGATTTTATGCTTTTTGTACCTGTATTAAAAAAAAAAAAAAATCAGTTGATTTGAAAAGTTGACACAAGCATTTTCAGCTCCGGCTAAATGTTGGTTTTAGAATAATGTTGCTCCTGCTCTTTGGACTTTTTGGCACATATTTATATTAAGCACATATATTATGTATTTATATATAGAGGCAAAGTGGGGCTAGTGATCAAATTTGTAGTGTAGGCAGTTGTTTCTCTGGCCTCCTTGGCAGCTTCACTGCATGGGCTGCCCAAGGGATACAAAGATAAAAAGAAACTAATTCGTTTCAAAACTCCTAATATGCTCCATCATACCATCCCTGCAGTTTAACATCAGTTTACTGAAATGTCACGGTATGTCACAGCGATGGCAGCTGTCTCTAGTTGAGTGAAGTAGTGCAGCCCCTCCCCAACGTGTTGTTGCCCAAAGCAAAAATGCAATAATAAATGTAGATAATATTATTAGAACGGGGATGTGTTAAATATTTATTGCTGCATTATGTGTAATTGTTTCTTCAGTTATAATTAAAGGCAGTTGGATTTTTTACGCTCTGGTTATAAACTTTTGTGTAAACACCAGAAAAGACGATAATGCTGTGAAACTCATTCTGGCCCAAATTCTGCCTGGACTTTGTTTTCCCATTGGTGATAAAAGCTTTTTTATAATCTAGGATTCACAAATATAATTTTGATGCTGGTGTTCTGTTATGGTGTTGGAAGTTATTTTTGACAACTGAAGAAATTAGTTTATGGCAAACTGGATTAAACTTTTGCCGATAACAAACCATTAAAGCAACAGTAGGGGAGTTCATGAGTTTTCAACTTAGCGGTGCTGATGTTGGTAAATGTAAAATAAATGTAATCAGTATTGCAAGTTTTGTATGAAGATTTAATCTAGGGTTTTTTAGTGTTGAAAGACATTTGCTACAGAAAAGGCCAAGGTATTGGAGATGTCTGTTGGTGATTATTTTAATTCCCTCAGGAATAATGTTGGATTCTCTGCAGAGGCGGTACTTGTCAGCGTCAATTGATTTACTCTATATATCCCTGATTGTGGTGTGTAGAAAGTTCAGTCTGCTTTCAGGTGGTAGAAGAAACTTTTGTTCTTTGAATTAATATTGATTGGTGCTTTTAAGGCAAGGCATCCAGGTCTTTTATGGACACTTGTACTCATTGTCTTTTGCTTATCCGGAACCGGGTCACATGGACAGCAGTCTCAGAGATGCCCAGATTTCCTTTTCTCCAGACACCTCCAGCTCCTCTGGGGGAAGCCTGAGGCATCTTCTCGATGTGAAAGAGCAGCGGCTCTACTCCGAGCTCCTCACCCTATCTCTAAGGGAGTGGCCGGCCACCCTACGGAGGAAGCTCATTTTAGCCGCATGTGTCCGGGAAGTTCGTCACCGTAGTTGAGGCAGACCGACCGGTAAACCAAAAGTCACGCCTTTCGTCTCAGCTCTCACTTCACCACACGAACTCCTAAATTCAGAAATGCAATGTGTCAAAAACTGGATTTAGCTGGAAAGGTCAAGTGTATTTGTAAGCACATTTCCAACAACTCATGCTGCACCAAGTGTTTTACAAACTAAAATGAAAGAGCTAAGAAAGAAATAAGACAATTAAAAACGATCTAAAGCAACAGTGACTAAAGCTGGTAGGCGAAGTTGTTTAGGTCAACATGTGCCAGAAACCATTCCACGAAAATGTGTCTTCAGTAGTGATTTAAAATGTTCGTGTTTTTGTGCAGATCTAATATTTAGAGGCAGACTATTCAAGAGTCTTGGACCTGCCACAGAGGTTTAAGGTTAGACCCTGGAATGGATGACCTCCGTTTTTAACCTCATGGTTCTGAATAAAAAGGAGGTCAAATAGGTAAGAAGGGGCCCGACCATTTCGTGATTTATGATCAAACTAAAAGCTATTTAGATGTTATTATATACAAATAATAATGCACTGTTCAAGGCAAATCAGTGTTTTAATAGTTTTTAGAGAATCATGATTTGGTTGCTGGTAATTCAATCAACTACGGCTAATTTTTTTATGTGCTAATTTTTCTTTGATCTGTCTATCAAAAAGACTACATCACATTTTTTCTTTATATAATCAATGTTTTTTTTGCATACCGTTGGTTGAATTAAAAACAAAATTCACACAAATGAGTATGTGTTTACAGTGCTCAGAAATGATAATAAACTGAAATCCGCTGATCAGCCCTCAGAAGAAAACCAGAAACTGTCTGAGTAATCATTGCTGATTATAAAGTTTTACTACGTTGATTCAAGTTGCTGTTGGCACATGGAAATGTTAAGAAGCATAACTCTCCAATGGTTAAAATCTTCTTTCCTTACTGAGTTTTTGAAACCCATTCATATTAGAAATATCAGGCAGTGTGTTTTCTGTTCTATAAATATGATGTGTTGACTTGGTGAGAGACCAACTATTGTTAGTACAAGTAGTTTAGGAACTAAAACCAAAATAGTTGTGAAGGTATGTTCTCTATATGCAGCATTTTTCCGGCCATTATCCAACAGGACTGCCCGCCCCTCAAAAAAATCACGACATGTAGTACATTATTAAACATCTGTACCAATGTACCGCAGTTGGATGAGGAACTCTACTCTATATTGTTTATATATTGTTATTGCAATATTGGTAAATTCTCACATGATTGTCTTCATTGTTCCAGATCAGAAGGTGTTCATTATGTTAATGTGAAGATAATATAAAAAAATATCTAGGAGTTACATTTGACTAGCAGATCAGAACTGTTTCTCGTCCCTGTTTTCCTGAGCAGATCTAGAGAACATTATTCAGGCATTTGTGTCCTCGCGTCTAGACTACAGTATTGTTCTTTTACTGGTCTGGACAGATTATCAATTTTAGGCCTACAAGCCATTCAGAACGCCGCAGCCAGACTTGTTACTAAATCCAGTAAACACTCTCAATACACCCCAGTCTTATACTCCATACTGGCTCCCAGTGGATCTCAGATGTGAATTTAAAGTTCTTGATCTCACCTGCAGGGCTCTAAATGGCCAGGTTCCTGATTATTTGTATCAGTTTCTAACCCAACACTCTGCTGCCTGTAGCCTTTGACCTCAAGCCCAGAATCTCCTGATTGTTCCTACAAGGCTAAAAACTTTCAGTCTGTGCCTTATTAACTGTGGAACAGTCTGCTCCTGCAGCTTTGCTTCGCTGATGCTCTGGAGGTTTTTTAAAAACCAGTTGAAACCCGTTTTGTTTCACTAGGCTTTTATGTCATGATTGTATTGTGCTTTTATGTGCTTGTTTTGTATACTATGAATAATATGTGATTTATGTTGTACAGCACTTTGTGTCTATGAAAGGTGCTTTATATATAAACTTTACCTACTTATCTATTTTAAATGTGCTGTATTTTGATTGCATTGTATTTTTATGGGTTCACATGATCACTGTACTTGGTTTGAATCTGGATTTTCACATCCCAGTTTACATATATAAACAGATTATGTCCTAAAACAATCCTCCTATTCTAAAATTAATACTAAGTATTAGTATTCTGTGTGTTACTGGTCCCTGAACAACTGTTTGCCTTTTTCAGTCAATATTGTGCATAAAATTATTAACACTGGAGTTTGTGTTTCTCTGTGAGACAAATTGTCCATAAACGTGACTGAAGCGGAGGCCATTAAAGGGGAATCAAACGTACAGTAATTTTAAAATAGAAGTGACAATATGGGATGATATTCGGTTCACAAGAACGAAATGAGACAGGATTTTAACAATATTTGGGGAAACCAATTTTATGTTTATTTTATCTTTTAATAAACAGGCGAAAGTCTTAACAGATTGTATTATTTATTTAGGATCTGGTATACAATGATTCAGTTCAAGGTGGGCTTGACTATATATTGACTTTATTTTTTTTTTATTTCATTCTAAGATTACCAAAAAGCATTAAGACTAAATGTGTAATTCATTTTAATCTGTGTTTTTAAAGAATCTGTTCAGGGTTAAATTATCCAGTTTGGTTTAATCAATCTTAGTATTTGGATTTTAAACCAGATATGAAGAAATGCAGTCTTGTCTCCTGTAAAAAATGAGGTGGGGATCCTGTCTGGAAGCAGATGCCAGTTTTAGTATCAATGGTTAGTCAGCTGCAGTATTTTCACTGTGCTTCAGATTGTGTACTATAGCAGCTTCTTTCTACTTTAGAAATGCTGGAAAACAGATGATTTAAATACAGAGGAGGCTTCTTCAGTTGTTTTAGTATAAAAATCCTCTACTGGTGTGATTTTGGAGCCTGCAGCAGTAAATGCTTCAAAACAACAGATCTGGATATTAATACTCTTTACTCTCCAGCTCCTCATGTGACCTCAGTCTTTGTATGTGCTGTAGCTTAGTGTATGCATCTCAATAACCTATTAATTAGATGTTAGGCCATTACTGGCCGATACTGATTTTCAGTTTTGTTAAACGTCTTATGCCTGGTTCACACGGCAGGACTTTAATGCCGATTTCTGACCCGATCTTCCCCTTCCGACATGCCCCGATCATCGTAATGGCTCTAAAGATAATCGTATGAGACATTCCTGCTGTGTGTGGTGTGTTAAGAGTGATCTAGTCAATCTGGAAGGATGTCGGAACCGCTCCATTCTCAAAACAGGGATATTGGATAGCATGTTGGATTGTCTCAGCCCAATATCCTACCATGTGGGGTGTTCCCCAAGGACTAACGAGCATGCAGCCTGTTGAATGTCATGAACACCGCACACTGTCGGACCGAACCTGTTATATCTACGATTTTTTTGTAGGCTCTCCCAGGTTTTGAAAATCAGCCGACAATTTGAAAATCCTGCCGCGTAAACCAGGCATTATCCACCAGTTGTGATTTTGGTAAATCAAGATTAACTGTAGACTCATTAGGGGCATTACAACGATACGCTCCAATTACAGGAAGAGATGATACACAGTACACATACACTTTTTTTTTATTTTTATTTTCACAAATAAATGTTTTACAGAATCTGTAATTGGTGGAGAATAATTATGTCCAGGTTTGACCAGTCCATATATTTTAATGTTGGCATTTCAATTTAAAGTAGTCCTAATGCTAAAAAAGCTCCAATAATGCATGTTTTATGGTGTTTTCCCAATCAAAATAAAGGTTTCATGAATTGCATGCTTTGTTTTTCTGGATTCTTTTCTGTGCAGAATCATCCAGCTCAGGGTTGACCCGTTTAGGAGTTGTAGATTGGGCACTAAAGAGTATAAAATTCAGTGCAGGCTTCTGTAGCAAAACAGTAAAAGCTCTTTAGCTTAATGGTGAATTGGAGGCTTCAGTTCAGGTGTGTGCTTCATTAGGCTGCATGGTATTCTTACAGCCCTGACAGTTTGTTCGTAACTGCAGTTTTCGGACCTGGGCTTGTACATGAAAGATTAGGAGCGTTATTTAAGGGTAACACATTCTGTGGTGTTGCTGGACACACCTGAATTCAGTGTTGAAGGACACATAACTGCATTAATTAACTTAACGCCCTTGATACAGTAGTTGGAAAAGTAAATTAGTTTAACCAGTCCACAGCTTGGACTTTCAACACACTGATGCAAATTTTCACACACAAATTCGTTCCTAGAGATAAAACTAAGGTGATATCAGCAGAATTTGTTGCCATACTGTTGGTGAATATTGTCATGCTGGCATTGATTACAGTTGTTCCACTGTTACAGTTGTCCTTCCTTGTCCTTCATGATAATGTCCCCATCTCTCTTTCTGAGCTTTAGCATCTCAACTGCTGGAAATATACATTAAGTTCGGGCATTGAAAGCCCTGAAAGTCCACTGAACAGGCTGTAACTTTTATTGGCATGCAGTATTTGAATGCATGTCGTTAATAGTGTAATTTACCTCTAAGTAATTTCATTCAAGCAGTCTTTTACAATCGGAATATATTGCACAAATTTATATCGAGAGATATTGACAGTTGGGATTCGATATATTAAGCAGCTATGGGTAAATCTGATAAATTCAAACGCATAGTGTGAAACCGACTCCCTTCTTTAATTATTTATTAACATAATACATTCATGAAAAAGTAAAGTACTCATCCCTAAAAATGAGATTAGGACCTGTTAAATCTTCTCTAAGATTTGTCCTAAATCATTGTTAACATCTAGGATGTACAGAGCTGTTTCCACCTTTTTAAATTGGTGGTTTTACTTGGTGCTAGATTGAAACTGGCTCTCAGGAAAATCCCTGATGTGTTTGAGTCTAGCAGTGGATTTAAATAGATCAGCCTGGGTTCAGGGATAGGACTCCATTTTAAATCAGGACTCTGCTTCAAAATGAACCCCCGCTTCGTCCGTCTCAGTTGTTGTGTCCTTGGGCAAGACACTTCATCCGCCTTCACTGCTGATGGTGGTCAGAGTGGCCCTCCAGATGGTGGCGCCCCACTTCTGTCAGTCTGCCCCATGGCAGCTGTGGCCACAATGTAGCCTACCACTGTCAGTGTGTGAGTGGGTGGATCAACGTCGCCACATGGCAGTAAGAAACTGGATTTGAACCTACAACTTTCAGATTGCTAGACGACTTTTCTTCCTAGTCAGCCACAGTCACCTCTGTCTCTCTTGCTATCTAAATACTTTTTGTGGCTCTAGATAGACGGGAGGTGGGGTGGAGATGGGGAAGACAAGCAGCAGAGGCCTCTGGGTGAGGGCTTGAACCCAGGACAGCGGTGTCCAGGACTGAGGTCTCTGTATATGGGTCATGCGCTCTACCGCTACGCCACACGCCCCTACGAGTATTATTCTGACTGGTTACTGGAGATTTTTCTTTGGTGTTGGACCAATTTACTTGGTTTAAAATAAAAAAAGTAAAGGAAAATAACAAATCCAGATGAGACGGTAAACTTGACTGACTCTTAACATAATAGAACAGCACACTGTTCAGCTGTAAGGCAAAGGTTCTAGGTGGTTCTGGCAAAGAAATATGAGAGAGGCTGGGTAAAATCAGCTGCTGTCAGTACCAACTCGCCAACAGAACTGTTTGTTTGTATTTTAACAGCTATTAGCATTTTTTTCTTGCAATTAATATTGCAATAAAACTAATGCATATTTTACTGTGCTGGAAATCTTTATTTTAGAGGTCAAATCGGTTAAAAACAATTAAATTAGTTACATTTAAATACTTGATCGTGGTGCCTGACTAGATTTTTAGCAGTTAAAATTTTTTTAGTACACTAGTACACTCAATATATTTATTTGTTTTAGGTTTATTTTCAAAGACATATTCATGTGTATACATTGAAAACTGACATAAACGGCCCTTTGTAGAATGTGTGTTTATAAAAGGCTCATCTAAGCTGCGTGGTGACCAACAATACTTTACAGCTAAAAAACTTAGTAGTTTGCGTAGCTGCATTAATCAGAATGCATCATGGAGCTAAAAGACATAAAGAAAATAGATAAATATGAGTTAAGGCAGACCAGGTTAAAACAGCAGATGTTCAGAATGCGCTGTCGATGGCAGAAATTTATTTTCTGTGCCCCAATATTTCAACCTCTCTCTCTATTTTTTTGTTTCTTAGCCGACCACAATCATCGCTTGAATCTCTTCTACCTTGCCAACGATGTGATCCAAAACTGCAAAAGAAAGAACGCCATTGTGTTTCGTTCCGCCTTCTCCGATGTACTTCCAAATGCTGCCCTCCTCATCAAGTGAGTAGCTTGGCTGTGTTTATTCAGCTTTTTGCTGCAGTTAGACCTCCGTATTGTTTTAGTGTTTTGATAGTGAAAAAGGAAAATGTGTAGCTTGCTTTTTATTGAGGTTTGTATGTTTTTCTTTACTAGAGATGGAAAAGTCCGCAAATCGGTTGAAAGGATCTTTTCCATTTGGGAAGAGAGGAATGTGTATCCCGAGGAGGTGATTGCCCAGTTCAAAGCCGGCTTGCACAAAAAGGAAAAAGAGCGAGAGAAGCAAAAGGAGAAGGAAAAAGAAAAGCAGAAAGAAAAGGGGACTCCATCAGGAAACGGTCAGCTTCTCAGCTCTTTCATTAAACATGCATACTCTAGTCCAGACAGTCTAAAATGGTGCCTGAAAGCTTATGAACTTTATTAGCTTCTTTATTTATCCATTTTTCTTTCCAGAGCATTATTTTTCTTCCTGCTAAATAGTTGTTTCACCTGTGCAGCAACTGAGCAGAACAATAAACTGGTTTCTTTTAGTGGTTTGGTACAACAAGTCTTTTAGTTCAGTTATTTCATGAATGGTTAATGGGCCCACATTTAATATAAATCCATAAAATTTCAAATCTGTCATGTTAACACCAAAAAAACACAATATTGTTTCAGGGGAAGGAGGATTACTTTCTGAGAGAAACTTGGTGGCCTTGTTTTTATTTATTTTCACCTAAAGGTGACTGAGTCAGTAGATTATAATTTTACTAGAATAAAAAAAAAATACACAACAAAATGCTTAAAGAAATTACACATTACAGGATAAGAGCAACGGTAGCGGTAAAATCATGGTATGGTGAAGCCCTGCTGCCTCACGTTTAGGCTTCTCAGCATCAACATTGAAAGCCTAAATTCAGAATGATACACTTCGATAAAAATTTCAAGGAAAATGGTCAGATGTTTATGTGAACTGAACAATGACCAAATGTCGGTTATAGATGTAGAAAATCTTCTGGAAACTCAACAACACAAGACAAAGCTTGTACTCGTCATCTTCAGTTTCATCTGGGACTGGGTCGCGGGGGCAGCAGAGCTCAGTAATAGAGACACCCTGACTTCCGTCTCCCCAGACACCTCCTCCAGCTCCTCCGGGGGGAGCCCAAGATGTTTCCAGGCCAGACGAGAGACATAGTCCCTCCAGCGTGTCCTGGGCTGTCCCCTTGGCCTCCTCCCGGTGGGACGTGCCTGGAACACCTCCCGAGGAAGGCGTCCAGGAGGCATCCGGTATAGATGCCCGAGCCACCTCAACTGGCTCCTCGATATGGAGGAGCAGCGGCTCTACTCCTAGCTCATCCAGGATGGCCGAGCTCCTCACCCTATCTCTAAGGGAGTGCCCGGCCACCCTACGGAGAAGGCTCATTTCAGCCACTTGTATCCGGGATCTCGTTCTTTTGGTCATGACCCAAAGTTCATGGCCATAGGTGAGGGTAGGATCGTGGACTGACCAGTAAATCGAGAGCTTCGCTTTTAGGCTCTGCTCTCTGTTCACCACAACGGACTGGCACAGCGGACCTGTTGATCTCCCGCTCCATTCGCCCCTCACTTGTGAACAAGACCCCAAGATACTTGAACTCGTCCATGCAGGAACTCCCCTCCAACCTGAAGAGGACAAGCCACCCTTTTGTGGTCAAGAACCATGGCCTCAGACTTGGAGGAGCTGATCTTCATCCCAGCTGCTTCACACTCGGCTGCGAACCGCCATGGTGCATGCTGTAGGTCTTGCCTAGAGTGAGCCAGCAGGACCACGTCATCTGCAAAAAGAAGAGAAGAAATCCACTGGTCCCCAAACCAGACCCCCTCCGGCCCTTGGCTGCACCTAGAAATCTTGTCCATAAAAGTTATGAACAGGACCGGTGACAAAGGGCAGTCCTGCCAGTTGGACATGCACCGGGAACAAGTCCGACTGAGTGACGGCAATGCGAATCAAATTCCTGCTCCGCTTGTACAGACAGCGGATGGCCCCTGATATAGGGCCACCAACTCCGTACTGCTTGAGCACCCCTCATAGGGCACCTCGAGGGCCACAGTCGAACGCCTTGTCCAGGTCCCCAAACACATGTGGACCGGTTGGGCAAATTCCCATGAACCCTCGAGTACCCTGCAGAGGGTGTAGAGTTGGTCCAGTATTCCACGGCCGGGACGAAAACCACACTGCTCCTCCCGAAGTCGAGATTTGACTATTGGCCGGACTCTCCTCTCCAATACCCTGGCATGGGTCTTACCAGGGGGGCTGGGGAGTGTGATTACCCCCTATAGTTGGAACACACCCTCCGGTCACTCTTTTTATGAAGGGGGACCACCACCCCGGTGTGCCAGTCCAGAGGCACTGTCCATGACCGCTACGTAATGTTGAAGAGGCGTGTCAACCATGACAGCCCCACAACATCCAGAGACTTGAGGTACTCAGGGTGGATCTCATCCAACCCCAAAGCCCTGCCACTGTGGAACTTTTTAACCACCTCGGTGACTTCAGCCGGGGTGATGAAAGAGTCCAACTTCAAGTCCCCAGTCTCTCCTTCCACCAGGGAATGTGACGGCAGGCTTGAGGAGATCCTCGAAGTACTCCTTCCACTGCCCAATAATATCCCCAGTTGAGATCAGCAGCTCCCCACCCCCACTGTAAACGGTGTTGGCAAAGCACTGCTTCCCCCTCCTGAGGCGCCGGACAATTTGCCAGAATTGCTTCGAGGCCAACCAGTAGTCCGTCTTCATGGCCTCA
>JAHUTJ010000875.1:0-25467 GCA_036250325.1 Characodon lateralis
TAATGTTGTGTGCAGTTCAATATTTTGAGCAAAACTGTGCTCTTACCCTGCTAATTGAACCTTCACACTCTGCTCTTACTGGTGCAATGTGCAATCAATGAAGACTGGCTATCAGGCTGCTCCAATTTAGCCATGAAACCTCCCACAATAAAATGACAGGTGTTTTCGTTTCATTGTCCAACCCCTGTAACTTTGTACACACACAATATTTTTGCCTTAATCTGCATCAGTCTTAATTAAATTTCAGTTGTTGTTGGTTTCAATGCTCCTGTGTAATTTTCCAGTGAAAATAAAAGGGTTGTATCATCAAACATTTCCTTAAAGTCAACAACGAAGTGATAGAAAAACTTCCATAGAAAAAACGCTTTGCACTCAACCTTGTATGAAAGGATGATGGATGCATGACACACAAAAACATGTGGGCAGGTTGTTTATGTACACTGCCATTCTTTGACAGCATGCCAATTAAATGTTGACAGGAAACATTAGGCGTACATTCTCAGCTTGAATGCATTTTCAATCATTCAGCCACTCAACCACTTTTTGTTTTCCGCAGTTCCTTTTTAGAACTCATATAAGGACTTCTTTGTGTGCATGTTTAGAATTTTGAAGTCTCTTTAATTAGAGGAGATGAAACTTTAATTATTCCTATGGGAAAACTGGGTTTCTGTTGCAAAGGCAAACGAAACACAAGCATGAATCAAATATGGTGTATTCAGGTTAATATCACCAGTGGACTCAGCAAAAGAACATATTGATAACTAGTTAACAAATATGTAAATCATGTTAAAGCATGTCTGTTGTGCTGAACCTGTAATTTAAGCTTCCTGCTGTACTTGGTATATTTGGACATACACTGCTATGCCAATGTATTCATTTTCATCCAGGCCTCCATTGGTCAATAAACTTGATTTCCATAGATGATTTTTGTGTGATTTTGTTGTCAGCACATTCAATTTTGTACAGTACAAAGTATTCAATATATATGGGCAAACATTGCATTCTCTGGATGTGCAATGCTGGTAAAGACAAACTCCAAAAGATTTGCAGTACAAATGCCTGCTGCACATTTTACATTTTCATTTATCAAGTAGGGTTATGAATTTTTTTGCAAGGCATTCGAACTTGCTGGAGCTTTTCTAGCTGTCAGAAACATAGTGTGCTGAAACTAAAAAAACAGAAGTTATTGTTCAATATATTGATGTCCTTCATAACATAAATAAGTGACAGAATAATCCATGTCTAAAATGATCTCTCCAATGAATTCATGAAGGTAAGCAAGTTTTTGTTGGTGACAAGCGATCCAGCTTTAAGTTCCTGCGTGGTGAGTGAAGAGCGTCCCAGATAAAGCTGTGAATAATTTATGAAACATTGTCAGTGCCTCTCCATAATGACTTCAAATGGACATCAGCCAAGCATTAAATGACAGGGATTAATCTACTTTAGAAATATTAGTCCTAATGGAATATTGAATCTTCTGGGACGTGACCCAACTTGAGAGCCATCTGTGTCATATTGCCTGTGACTTCAGTGTGCAATGACCCCAAAACTCACTATTAAAAAAGTTTGATGCTCAGAAGTTGCAGCTTTTCTTAAGGCTGTGTGGCTCCCGTTTTAAGTGGGTAGCGGAAGCATGACCCTGGAACTGCATCAAGATTTTAACAAAAAATGAAAATAAAAACTGGAACCAGATAAAGCTGAGGTAAACAGGCCATTTCTCTTTTTACATAATCCAATAAATTCCTTTATATTTTTCTCAAGATACCTTGGAAACATAGAACATTTATTTAAAGTCCTGCAATTGAAGTTGAAATAAATAGTTAATTACCACCAGTGAGCAAAAGCTGAGCAAATCAGTTTTAAGACTTTCACCAGATTATTGGATTATTGGACCTCACCAACCAAAGCAAACTGGTCTTTTTTCAGAAACAGATTGTCCTACCAACATTTTTTTATAGAAAGACTAGATCAGATATCACCTGCTGAGCCAAATAGCAAAAGGCCTTAGACAGTTTAATCAGTAAATAAGCATCTAAATCGTTTTCTAGCACTGTAGTTATTCCACACAAAATTTGCAAAGAACATTTAAAATAAATGCACAGGCTCAACAGCCATTTGTGGTGTCTGATAAAAAAAGATTGCTTAAATGTACGTATGGGAAAATTTCTGTTGCACTTTGGGTACCAGTTCCAGGTTCTTAAGCTGCTGTCACCCTATTTCTTATCTTGCCACAAATGCTAGTTTATCTAAAGATGTGTTCTAAGTAGGTTTAGATGTAAAGAAATAAAACATTTTATAAACCATCAAATACCCTGATGTCGATGAAGTATGAAGTACAGTTTTATCCTAATTTACAAAAACAGGGAGTTACTTTAAGTTTCATTTTTCTATACTGCATGATCGCCTAAACAAATATTTCTTTGTAATTAGGGCAAAATAACACAGCTCATATTTCATTTTTAATTTGTTAAAAAAAAAACACCCCAAAAAGAACAATACACATATGTAAGTAAAAGGTACGACAAGGCTAACAAATATCACTTAATAGTACATAGTACCTTTTAATACCACCCCTCATAGTACAACATAGTAGCAGGAAATGACACACCATGAGTACCCTGAGGGACATTTACCATTTTATAACACTATGCAAGCACCTTGTGCTGATGAAGATTCACTCACCCCGGGATGCAGATTACTCAAAAATCAAAGTTAAACTGATGGCATGTCCTTGTTTCTGATTCTTTTGGCATTGAGTACATGACCATCTGAAGGCATTGACTGAGCATCACCTTTCTTTTTCCCAGTAGGTCAGTTTATCCCTAAATATCAGGAAAAAAATACAACCAGATGGTGACATCACAGCAAAAATAACATACCGAGTTCTGACGCACCTCAGTGCTGTTAATTCTACACCTTTAATTCAAATATTCAGACATAGTTTTAATAAGTAATGCATAAAATGCAACGAACATACTTAAAGATGTGACAGGACAATATGTTCCACAAAATTTGCTTAATTTCCTCATGGTTAGACCAAAGTAACACGTTTTTCAATATGCCAATATACATGTCAAGACAGGAAACAGAGTGACAGCAGGTTACAAATTTCATTTTTTAAGAAAAACGTATTCTTATTGGACAAGATTAACAATAAACAAGCACACAATGTTGCTTCCCCTTTTGACTTGAACACTCCTGCCAAAAAAACCCACCCAATGTACGCTTGTGAGTTCCATCCACGTCCTTCCAACTATCCCCATACCTGTGACTACCCTCTAAATTTGTCTTCTCAAGTACATATTTTTCAATTGATGGTGTTATAAATAGCTCAAGTGCTGATTTTATGTCTTGGACATGGCTGACAGCATATCTGGTGGTGCATGGAACCATTATAATGACGTTAGCGGCACAAAGTCTATCCTGTTGTGAAAGTGGGGAGACCGACCACAATAACCTATTTTTGGAAAGGACAATGTTTGAAAACCTTTTCTGATAAGTAATTTGTATTTGAGAAGAGAGCAGACAGGGATAGCACGAGAGATAATCAAAAGAGGGGGTTCAGAAGGCTGCTGTGCAAGCTTTTACATGTTTGCTCCACCCCTAAATTGTGTGAATAATCAATATATTCACAGGAACAACACTTTCCTGCCCTAACACCTCGCAGTGTTTCCCCTTTTTTATGACGTGAACCACAATATCAGTGGTTTTTACACTGCTATAGTTATAGTTACATACGGTTAGGGCCCTAAAGTTTTTTCAAGATTAGAAAATTTCATGTTAAAGTGACTTTAGTATCATCCAAAACGTGTGCAAAATATTACCATTTCTTATATGTTTTATACACCTAAAACAGCCTGAACCCTGATCATACAACACGTTGTATGATGCATACAACATGTAATTGTATGTTTACCTTAATGTCCCTATCAAATTAAGAAAAGTCTCTAAATATGAAGCCAAAAAAAAGTCAAATGTTTATGTAGAGACTTTAAACCTTCAATAGGGCCATATTGACCCAAAAGGTATAAACAACACTTAAGTTCTTGGCCTCATAGCTAGTAAACTTAAGGCAAACACAAAGACAGATAATCACAAATCTGTGATCCCATGTTACACCAGTGTTTATCTTAATAAAACTACAGCAATCCATATGTTTCTGCCTATCCAGGCAATTGTGAAGACCATCGTTTACACTGGAGGCAGTTCAATGGAGTGAATGAACTGAATGAATGTCACATGAGCCTGGAGCAGGATTTCATCAATAGCTGTGGCTCATTCATCCAAAATCTTGCTCAGTGATGCAAATGCTCCATCATTTGAACTCATTTATCCTAGCTTTAGGGTGTGCAATGAAGATAAATGTGATTGCTCTCCACCCACCCTCATACACAACTCTATTGCAAGGAAAGACAGAAAAAAAAAATGGAGAAAAAAAAAGAAACTGGTGAATGCATTCATATTTTACTCACAATGACTTGTTGCTTTTCGCAGTACAAGACTGGTGACATTTCATTTTACAGCCTTCCAGGCACTTTCTCCAATACTGAGTTTTTCTCATTCATTCTTTATTCTGCAAAATTCGACATATTCCAAATGATGAGAACCTGCAATCCTGAGTTCAAACAGGAACATTCAGTCGAGACAGCTGACACACTGAAATACACAGGTAAAATATGAGGATCCATTTGATTGTGAATAAAGGACATAAAATACGGAGACTAAAGTTTGCAATATTTGATCTTTAATTGCCAAATCACTTGAAGGGTTTTCATATTATTATAAACCATATTTTTTTACTGTCATTAATCTAGGACGGGTGTAAAAGTTATTTTTAAACCTTGTGACGTGAAAAAAAGAGTCCTTAGACTAAACAATCTTCAATAAAGAGTTTGGCTTCCAAAAGCTTAAAATTTTAAAATGTGGTAAACAATTCCAGAAACCAATATTAAATAGCCCTAAGACAGTACTTTATTTAAAAACCACTGGCATGAGTCTTCTACTGGAAGTTGCTGTTTGAGCTCAAGAAGCCACTGATGGACATCTGTTACCCTTTATATAAATGGACTCAAATAGAAAATTAAAACAAAACATTGATTCTCGCTAACAAACTAATTAGATTTTTTTATTTCCTGCTTACGGCTACAATGTAATCCTTTACCACATTTTGCACATATTATGCCATGACAACTTGGCTTTATTGTAATTTTCTCTTCCACCATTTCAGTCCCATTGCTAAAACTGTTCTAAAGCTTGCTTTAGCATCCCATGAAAGCAAATAACTCTTCCTGCTAACATCAATGTTGGGGTCATCTAATCCAAGCAGCTGGTGGAAAGCAGCTAAAACACTAGTTTTTATTTTTTTATGACGTTTAAAACAAAGTGCTAAGGTTATGATGCAGAAAAAATTACATTTTCTCCAAGTTTGGTCTGCAGATGATTGCATGAAATAGCATTTAAATAATTCTCAAACCGAATGTCGGCAGGAGAAAGTCACGTATTGAAGACTGCAGCTGTATGTGTCAAGTTAGGTATATCATCAAAAACAAATGATAAAGCATTTCAGGTGATGTGTTGGAGGTGCATAATAAGCGTGTCTTGCAGATACTCTGGTTGAGACAAAATATCAGTCACTGTCAAGTATACAGATAAGAGAGACAGCAGCATTGGGCTGGGACAAATGTGAAACCTTAAATAAATGGAACCAGTATGGGAGATAAAATTTGTTGTCTGAGACATCCCTACTATTTATGACTTTGGTCGTTTGACGTTGCTTCAAGGTCATACAAACACAGGTTTCTACAATCAACTTAGCATCAACCTTGATGCCAGATGCAGTCTTGATTTAATAAAGTAAATTTCACAATAAGGATACCATGTTGAGAGATTCTTTTTTGTAGAGCAAAACGGCCCTGTCACATGTAGGCAACCAACTTTTCCATATGGCATGCCTGAAATGCCAAGAAAGTACATGTGGGGGAAAAAGCAACTGATCTGCTGGGATAACAACACCAACTCACAGGTTTAAAAATAGTTGTCTGCAAAAGCAAATATATCCAGGTGACTGGCATTTTTTTTTTCGTAGGACAATAGACAGAATGATTTAACATGATGCAATAAGATATCTAAAGCACATTCTGTCGTGCCTTAAAGCAGATAAGGATCAGCACTAGTAGACCACTGCCACTCTTGTCTTCTAAGAACAGTAAACTGAGGCTACAACTTACACTTGCTCATCAAATCTGACATTAACAGATTAGAAAAACATTGTGTGGTTTGATGATTCTTGATTTCAGCTGGGTGTAAATATCACTAAAGCATGGATCCATGGATTAACTCCTTGGCACACTTTCGCCACCAAGTACCAACTGAAAATTATTTTAATGTCACAGCCTACCTTAGTATCACTGCTGACCATGTCTATCCATTTAGAACCACTGAGTACTCAACTTGTGATGGCCATCTCAAGCAGAATATTCTACTGGTGTCCCATACATAATGCCAACTGGCTTCCACAGTCAACAGATCTCAATCTAAGCACCTCCAGAATGTTGTAGCAAGGCCAACAATTTTGCAACAACTATCTGATCCCATCACATCAACATAGATTGAAATCTTTAAGGAATTTTAAGGCTGTTCTGAATTCTGAATTTTAAGGCAGTTATATTCCAGTGATAGAAAGGTGTACCTAATATAGTGTCCGGTCAGTGTAGATGGCAGACATTACGTTAAAGCATGAAAACTACTAGATAAATTATAAGATAAAAAGTAATTCTTATCAGTTCTAAAAAAGCTTACCAAGTGTTATAGGAAAGAAAAATCTCCTATTCTCATTTCAGATAATGTTTACTGTGATTATGATCATTCGAAGGAAAACAACATAAATGGATTTTAATGATAAGGTTTTCCATCTTTAAAAAAAAATAAAAAATTGAAGCTGAAAAACAAGAACGAACAAAAATCATGGAATGAGAAGGCAGGAAATTAAATAGAAAGCTTGCATGCAGTTGGAAGGATCTGTGGAGATAAGACACTGATCAAGCTATAATCCTCCCTGTGAAGCTACTGTGGCATTAATTTCTATATTACTGTTGTTTACAACATGCCGTACCTGCAGCCAGTTTATGTATGAAACAGAAACAGCTGAGCTGAGTTAACCTGGCCTGGAGACATTATTTTTATCTGGGATGAAAACACTTGGTGAAAACATTCTCTCTGTATCAGCACATCAAGGCATCTGCTGTGGGGCTTGTCTGACAGCCGTCACAAACTGTGACTATGAATGGCACCGTGGTGACCGGGGAGTAGCTGTGGCGTAGGCACATGAAGCCTGTGCCTTAATTGCGGCTTGTGCGCACACGCACGACCTCAAGCCTACGCGACTGCTAAGTTGTCCGAACTTCAGACCTGATTCAAGCTGGGCTTTGTGACGTCTGATCTGATCGCTATGGAGAGCTGCCAGCAGTGTTTGCGATAGAAAGTTCCAGTTCTGACACCGCACTCTTGGAATTACAAAATAAACACACACACACACACACACACACAAAACACCTACTCATCCTTTCATATGGTCTAAGATTTTTTTTTTTTTCCAGGCACAGTGAATGGAGTCACTCGAATGGAGTCGCCATACTGAGATTAGACAGTGTGTCTAATCTCAGTATGGCGACTGGTGATTACACAGATAAAAGGGCAAGGCACATCAAAAGCGGCATTACCAGAGGGAGGAAAAAACATTCAGTGTTGTTTTGCAGCGACATCAACTGTGATGGATGGCGACAAGGGTGTTAAATTCCAACAAGGGAGGTCAGGGTTATCATGGATTTGGAAAAAAGTCCTTGCGTGGTTGGTTTGATACACTGGAACTAATATAAAAGAAAAAATATATAAAAGAAAATGTTTTCTGTCAAGATTTGCAATGCCTGGAAAACATGTGACTTTGCTTGTTTGAATTTGCTTTCCGTAAAGTCGATATAAAGAGTTCAAATGCTGCTGTTAAAATGCTAGGTTCCTGTGATCTTAAAAAAAACCCAAATCAAACTTAGTGAAATCTTTTTTCCACATTTAATATGACCTGCAGAACCTGAAAAACAAACTGAACTATTCTAAAATGGACTAAAATAAAGTGCACTGCTCAAGAGTCAGAGGAATCTCATTGTAAAAAGGTATAAAGTAAGAGAAGGGTACTAAATAATTCAGAAAAATGACAAAGTTGCTCAAATAAGGAAAGTTGAAGAAGCTGCTAAGAGGCCTGCAGAAACATTAAATTAACTGCAGGATCTTCTATCAAGTACTAGCTGTGAAGTACAAGTGTAAAGCTCCTGAAAAATTCAGATGTGTGAGTTATATGGTAAGCTGACAAGATGGAAACCTTTTGTGTAAAGGAAAATACCTAAGTCCATCAAAAATGTTAATAAATGTAGGGAACTGTTATGGTCTGATGAAACCAAGGCTGAACAGTGACAAATGTTTCACCAGAGCACCATACTCACAGTAAAGTAGGCTGCTGGTAGGATTATGATTTCAGACTGTTTTTTTTCTTCAGCTGGCACTGGAGGCTTTAATCAAGGTAGATAAAAAGTCTCGTTTAAAGTTTGCCACAAGCCACCTGGGAGACACACCAAACGTGGAAGAAGGTGCTCTGGTCAGATGATACCAAAATCGAACTGTTTGGCCACAATGCAAAACGATATGTTTGGCGTAAAAGCAACACAGCTCATCACCCTGAACACACCATCCCCACTGTCAAACATGGTGGTGGCAGCATCATGGTTTGAGCCTGCTTTTCTTCAGGAGGGACACTGAAGATGGTCAAAATTGATGGGAAGATGGATGGGGCCAAATACAGGACCATTCTGGAAGAAAACCTGTTGGAGTCTGCAAGAGACCTGAGACTGGGACGGAGATTTATCTTCCAACAAGACAATGATCCAAAACATAAAGCCAAATCTACAATGGAATGGTTCACAAATAAACATATCCAGGTGTTGGAAAGGCCAAGTCAAAGTCCCGACCTGAATCCAATCGAGAATCGGTGGAAAGAGCTGAAGACTGCTGTTTACGAACGCTCTCCATCCAACCACACTGAGCTTGAGCTGTTTTGCAAGGAAGAATGGGAATTTCAGTTTCTCGATGTGCAAAACTGTTAGAGACATACCCCAAGCGACTTGCAGCTGTAATTGCAGCAAAGGGTGGCGCTACAAAGTATTAACGCAAGGGGGCCGAATAATATTGCACGCCCCACTTTTCAGTTTTTTATGTGTCCCACTTGTTGTTGATTCTTCACCAAAAATTTGAATTTTATATCTTTATGTTTGAAGCCTGAAATGTGACAAGAGGTTGACCAGTTCAAGGGGGCCGAGTACTTTCGCAAGGCACTGTAGGTCCAAGCTCCAAGTGGGGCAGAGACTAAAATCACAAAACATATTAGTGACATTGTAAGTATTGCTCTTTACATATTCCAAGAATTCAATTGGGATTTTTTTTAATTCATTGCATTTCTCAATCATGATGGCAATATTTAGCACTAATACTTTCACAGCGCATTTAGAAACCCCCTTCTGGCTTTTCCATTCACAAGGGAGTTTCTTGTATCTATTACAAGATTTGGCACCAAGGCTGCTTGTGCTCATATGATTGAGTTACATTGTTGTTTGGGCCAGGGAGCGGCAGCATCTGCATAGCTGATCTTATCAATATTTAAAATAGGGTAATTGTAAGTTGTTTGTGTCAGCAAACTAGCAGCGGAACACTTTTCTAATCAGATTGTTTGCATTTGACGCTGGATAATTTGCGTGCTCTGATTATAGCTATGTTTGTCACAGTAATTTCTGGATTCTCTTTTTTTATTAACTTAGTTTAAACAGTTTACCAAAGCTTTGTGTCTGTTTTTGAAGCACATGTTCCATTATCTTTATTGAGGGTAGTTATCCCTCTCTTGAGGCTCCTCGAGCGTGTGGAGCCAAGTCTGGTGTACAATTACTATCCTCTCAATGAGCGCTGACTTGCAGTGATGGAAACCGCTGACAAGAGCGCTGAAGGAAAGGGACAATTGCACCAGCATGACAGAGCTCATTGCATAGGTTGGCCGTCAATGACAGATAAGTCGTTTTAATTAACCTCGACACAGCTGTATATGTTCGATGATAACGGCGAGGAACTCTGATAACAGCTGATAACTTTCAGAAAGATCCACTAATTTGAAGAAAAAAAAAAAAGTCTCTGGTGAAAGGTATATTATCAGTAAGGGTATCACCACATTTTTATTAAATCAAAGCAATTGCTTCAAGAAGTACTGCATCTATGACATTTTCAGAAATGGGAGTTCCTGCAATTTATCTTCCACTTAACTAACTCAATTATTGTATTACAGCTTATTTATTTAAGTCTTTAGGCTGGCACATGATCACACGAATACATTGAAAATGTCATGAGATAGCAAGATATTAGGTTAAAAATGATTTTGCCAGAACAAAATCATTGCACAAAGAAACCTTGTGAATATTGTTAATGCAATCAAGAATGGTCACACTGGTAAAAAAAAAAAAAAAAAAAGAAAACCTTTGTTTTATGAGTTACCTTATGCCAAACCTTAAAATGCAACAATATTGACGTACCTGGGGCACCAGAGACGCAAGTGTTTGGTTGCTTGTATCAGCTGAGGTTTTAAATGGGCAGTATATGGCTTTCTGGCCCGAGCAGAAAGGCCTGAGGGGGGTATGAGGACCTGCAAATTTAAGCGAAAGGAGAAAAGGTTTGTGCGTTGCACACCAAACATGCTTTTTTCAGTTATTAATGTTTCTGAGAAGATGCAAAGTTTTTTTGTTTGTTTTTTTGCATCATTGCTTTTCTGTGTGTTTAGTTCTGTGTGGGATGGGAAAATTATAGAAATGTCCATTCAAAAACCACCACTGTCCAGAGCTGTCTCTGATCTTGTCAATACAGTTATTTGGATTTAGCCTTGGTCTATGCGCTAAGATGAAGTGTAAACGTGTAATAGAATTGACAAATTATATACAGACTTATTTTTATTATTTCTGTATGTGTATAAACATAACATTACCTGTAAACCAAATATTGCTGTCCATAACCTGCTAACTTAATTCAGTATACTTTGCTTAGAATATAAAGTGCCAAATCTCAGCATCAGTCATCTCAAGCAAATTTACATTTAAAAAAGCCTTATTCACACACGGTTACAATAACACTATTCACAGTCAGATTTATGTTTCATCTAAAGAGTTCAATGAGAGGTTATTAAAATTCTGCTCCAAGAAAAAGTGGTCTAACTCAATGTGGCCTAAAAATAAACCGTGTTCTTTTGAAGGAAAGTGGCAAATTGTATCGAATCTCTGCTGCTTTGCAATCCTGCAGCACAAGGGAATAGCAGAGAGGAAAATTATCCTTAAATTAAAAAATATTCCTGCAGAACAAAGCTCAGGAAAGGTGACCATTTGCCTGAACAAGCAGGTGGGCTTGAAGAGAGGGAGGAAATACAGACTAACACTTATGGTGCGGTCAACGAAGACCTACCATCACAATAACTATTGGTTTCTATATTTAAAAAAAATCCATGAATCTGAAGCAAAAGTTACTGTAATAAGAAGCATTTGAAAAACAACAATTGACTCATGGCAGTACTTTGGTACTGGGCCTGCTTTGACTATCCATTAACTGGTCTTTCCGGTCCAAAGTTCCATTAATTCATTTAGAGGGCATTCAGCCTTATCTTATTGCACGTAAGATACTCACTACTCATAACATAACTGCACAACCCCACTTAAATAAGCCACCTATTCTCATCATCTATTAAACCAAACTACATTAAGTACCTTACTAAAATATTAATAATTTTAATATTTTAACTATTTCCCTTTTTTTGGCATTACAACCACAGTCTTTGGTGTATGTATCTATTTATTTTTATTTATATGACTGACCAACACAAAGTGGTGCATAATTGTAGAGTAGTTTTTCTCTAAAATCTGAAGTGGGATTTGTATTTAGCACCCCTGACTCTGAAACCCCTAATTAAAACCCGGTGAAAGCCCCCCCCCCGTAAACAATCAGCATCATGAAGATCAATCAAGGAACACAGCAGACAGGTCCAGAACACACTTGTGGATAAGGTTAAAGCAGGGTTAGGATATATAACAACATCCCAAACTTTGGACATCTCACAGAGGACTGTTCAGTCCATCACCTGGGAAGATCATGTCACATCTACAAACCTAGATTATGGCCATCTACCTAAACTGATAAGGCCGAACAAGGAGGAGCCATAGTTACTCTGGAGGAGCTGCAGAAATCCACAACTTTGGTGAGAGACAGTGGTTCTCTCCACAAATCAAGGCTTTATGGTAGAATGTCAAGAAGATACCCGTTATTGAAAGAAAGCTACAGTGCCTTGCGAAAGTACTCGGCCCCCTTGAACTGGTCAACCTCTTGCCACATTTCAGGTTTCAAACATAAAGATATAAAATTCTAATTTTTGGTGAAGAATCAACAACAAGTGGCACACAATCGTGAAGTGGAATGAAATTTATTGAATGTGTCAAACTTGTTTAACAAACAAAAAACTGAAAAGTGGGGCATGCAATATTATGCGGCCAGATTTGTGGAGTGTACGACTGATTGTTGTCCTATGGACAGACTCTCCCACCTCAGCTGTAGATCTCTGCAGTTCATCCAGAGTGATCATGGGCCTCTTGGCTGCATCTCTGAGCAGTCTTCTCCTTGTTCGAGATGAAAGTTTAGAGGGATGGCTGGGTCTTGGTAGATTTGAGGTGGTCTGATACTCCTTCCATTTCAATATGATTGCTTGCACAGTGCTCCTTGGGATGTTTAAAGCTTGGGAAATCTTTTTGTATCCAAATCTAGCTTTAAACTTCTCCCCAAAAGTATCTCGGACCTGCCTGGTGTGTTCCTTGGTCTTCATGATGTTCTCTGCGCTTTGAACAGAACCCTGAGACTATCACAGAGCAGGTGCATTTATACAGAGACTTGAGTACACATAGGTGGATTCTATTTATCATCATCAGTCCTTTGGGACACCATTGGATCATTCAGAGATCCTCACTGAACTTCTGGAGTGAGTTTGCTGCATTGAAAGTAAAGGGGCCGAATAATATGGCACGCCCAACTTTTCAGTTTTTTATTTGTTAAAAAAGTTTGACACATCCAATAAATTTCATTCCACTTCACAATTGTGTCCCACTTGTTGTTGATTCTTCACAAAAAATCAGAATTTTATACATTTATGCTTGAAGCCTGAAATATGGCAAGAGGTTGACCAGTTCAAGGGGGCCGAGTACTTTCGCAAGGCACTGTATAAGAAGTTCCACTTGCAGTTTGCAACATGCCATATAGGAGTACAGGGAACGTGGAGAAAGGTGCTCTGGTCAGATTAAACCAAACCTTTCTGGCACACATATAAAACACATCATTATGAGCAATTTATTTCCACAATAAAACATGCCGGTGGCATCATTATTCTTCTATGCCATTTTGCGAAGAAGGATGGGCAAAAGTTTCTTGCAGTTGTAAAACAATTGTTGAAAGATTCAGTGGGTATGAATACTTATCAAGGCCCTGTAAAAGCACTGCATCATGGACATTTGTTTCACCATCTTGAACGCATAACCTGTAGAGGCAAGGACACCAAACACCAATATAATAGTAGGGTCAACCTTTAATATTAACGCTAAGAAACATAAGTGTTTCCTAAAAATGAAAATAAGGCAGCAAAAGGTTGGCCGAGAACAAAATAATTGCAGGTTAATCACAGGCTTTTCAACGTGCCTCTTGGGAACAAAAGCTTTTTCATCTTCCCCAAACATTACACAGGTAAGGAATTTGCAACCAAGCTCTTTAGAAATCCCTCAGAAGGACACGGATAAATGGATTTACGGGTGCTGACAAGAGGTGTCATCCTAAAGCACTGCGTTTTATCTTCTACGTCGTAATCTTACAAAACACGCCTGTACAGAGGGCTGTTAGAGCCATGCTAATTCAAAATCAATGCACCCGTCGATGAAAACACATACCCTTAGCTTCTGGAACAATGGTGGAGTTATATTTTGACATAGATGAGTGGTGAGAGGAGGCTGTGACCAGGAGCAGCGTAAACTTCCTGATGCAACACTTTGCCCCTCTTCCCATCACAGTACGGAAAATGCTTATTGCTGCACCTTAGGTGGTAAAGCAGCTGCCAAAATAGCCGCCACTCAAGTTGTAAAAGAGGATGTGATTGAAATGACAGAAGATAAACAGCCTTTTAGAAAGTGCATGGAAAGCATTAACCTGGCTATAAGTGTGCCACAATGGGCCCTATAGCCTGTGTCAACCCACACACAGCTGAGTCCCAGAGGTGTTTATTACTCTGAAAGGACAACACGATGGTGTTCATTCACCTGAACACACGCAGTCTCATGTGGACAACGTAATGAATCAGAAATGAGTGATAAACCCTCCCCATAAGCACTGGCTTTAACTTTGATGAGATGCATTTGCAGTTTTGCCTCAATGGCATTACATAGCGTCAAGTAAAAAACAGTCCTGCCATTATTTTTATGGAAATTGCTTCCTGCAGGGCAAGGATTATTGTCTTCATTTAAATCCTACTTATGTCAGTCCTCTAAGTCACATCCCGAACACACATGGGTATAAAAGTCAATTGCTGGAGTTCTATGATTTGTTATTAATTTATTCCAGCACAAAGAAACACAGAATATGCCCTAAGGGAGTTCGCTTGTTCTTGCATCAAGCTTGGATGGACTCATTGGGTGACAAGAGCAGCATCACAGCTGAACTTTCTGGAAACAGCACTGGGTGAACAATGCATATGTGGGAGAGATAAAAGTCCCTCTGCCTTTGGATATTCGGGCAGCAGAGGGGGAGCATTTTATGTAAATTCAACCACTGAGATGACCAAGAGACTCCTGGCATTGCAAAAAGATAAGATGTGCAAGCAGTCCTGTAAGTCATGTTGGTCCATGCACAGACTTTTGTGAAATAGGTTTTATGAAGTTTCCATCTCAGTGGTGATGTTTGAAGCCTCAAACTGTTTTATTTATATTTTATACTTTTAAAAATACCAATAGCTTTTCTTCAGGTACCTTGACATCTGTCCAGTTAGCTCACAATTTCTTCCAATCTGAATTAGCTCCACAAACTTTACAGTGGCTCTTATTAGTTTGTACACCCCTTTTAAACTTCCAAGTTTTTGCAATGTTTTAGGTTTTAAAATTTTACCTCTAATAGATTAGTTCTTCAATTGAAAAATTTAAAAAATCGAGGGCTCGTTTTTACGTGATAAAATGCTGAGATTTTAACATGCCTATCGTTACTAAAGAGAGGGATGAAATTATGTTACCTGTCTAGAATGTAAAATGATAATGTTTGAGAGTTCCAGTTGTAACTTAAAAAAATCATCTAGCAGTTAATTTAACACATCAGTGTTCAGGACATAAACAGATAAAACCAATACCTTATGTGCAAGGCTGATTGAATCACATTAGGTAAATAGAATAAAAAGGAAGCAATCTCTCAGTGGTTTCTGATCTGCTGTAATTCTAGTTAGTTATTTCTTTAACTAACCATGGGACACCAATTGGATCAGTAACCATAGCCTGAGTTAAGCAGCAACTTTCTGTGTTCGTACCATTAAAAGACAGGGCAAATGAGTCCAAAATCACTCATTGTACCAGATTTTAATCAAATGTAACTGGTGATTATGTCTTTCGGATGTGAGTCACTTTAATATCCAGCCTCAAATATCCCTTGCAGGCTACTCAATTATGCAGCTTGTCACTGCTAGGCAAACATACAAAACTATGGCTGGCTTGTCTGTGCTTCCGGAGGAAGGAGAGAAAGGCATTGCTCCAGCACTAAGGACCATCTACCAGGAGACTGGATTTATTTCTTTGATCTTGGGCTATTTTAGGCAGAATTCATTCTACCTTTAACTGTTGTGTTTATGGGTTGCTTTGACTAGGGCAAAGCACTTGAAATGCTTATTTAAAATACTAATTTATTTCAGTAACTCAGTTCCAAAAGTAAAACATATTATGGTATTGAACACACCAATGAGATGTCAAAGATGTCACAAAAAGTACCTACATGCTATCTTACAACACAATGAGCGTAACCATACCGACATATGCAGAATATCAGAGAAAGCATCTTTGTCTTTATCTTGATAAGTCCTCTGTTCATGCAACCCAATTTGTGATGATGACATATTGTATCTCATTCTGTCTCTGATCACTGCATTTTACAGCAGCTCAGAAGATTTACTTTATCTCAAAATTAAATTAAATAAAACTTGCACTGCTCCAGTATCAGTATTTAGTAATTGTTTTGTTTGGAATGTCCTAAAGAGCAGCACACAAAGTTATCTGATATAATGAATCTATTAAAAGCAACCAATACAGATTCATTACACACAGTGATATTTCAGTTGTTCAATGTTATTCATTTTCATTATTATGTCTTCAACCACATTTTTCCTTCCACTTAACTTTCTACTTCCATTATGTGATGCAAAGCTCTTTAGACAGCCAATTTCTTTAGCTTTATCCTTCTTAGGGAAGTCATATTGAACATAGGTTTGTTGTCCTCCCAAGGATTGGGTAGGCCATAACATGGTCATAACAGAACATTTCTGAATGGATCATTGTTATATATGTGTCAAGCAATATCAACATTTCCTGAAACATTTCTTTAATAATCATGAGATTCACTTTTTATATGAACTACCGAAATAAATCAACGTTTTGATGAAACTCTTATTTACCGAGATGACCCTGCATATATTATTTACATATTAGTAGTACAGAGCCGGCATCTATCAAAGAACAAATGAGCTGTTTATTGCCGTATCGATTACCTCTTGTGCTTGTGCCCCTATTCCAGCCCCCCTATTTCAGCTTCATTACCATATTAAAATGTACATGGCTCTGCTGAGAGCATTTCATCTTGGCCACGATTATCTTTGGCAGTTACAGTACCAATCAAAATAGGATTTGCATGTGCAGCAAGGGAGCCGGTGATGTGAGCTGCAGCTGTGCTGGTTCCAATTTAGAGGGAGTTGTTGTTATATCCATATTTCATCCAGGAAAGCCTTGATTTCCTGCCAATGCTTTTTTTAGGACACCTAATTGATGGAGTCATCACTATTATGAATTAAATGCTAACATCAGAAGCCTTTGTCATTTTGCCTGGTTGATTGGGCCCAGTTGGTTCAATCTTTGAGGTTAAAAAAGGACAATGTGACTTTCAAGTGAAAGAATAACGTTCCATTGACTACAATCCAGGTTGCACTGATACCATCATTCTTGTACGGTTGCTAAATATTAAGATTTTTATTGTGGCACTAGTGGGCTTTTAGTTTTTGTTATTTTCTGAAAGTAAGCAGACAGCAAGCGAGGTGGAGAGAGGGGGAAGAGATGTAGCACAGATCGCCAGGCAGCGGGACAGCTGCATTGGGGACTGAAGGCACCGTATATGGATTGAGCGCTTTACTGCTATATGCTGCACCTGTACGGTTACAAAATGTTCCCAGTCTTTTTCTGCTTGGGTTTCCCAGCTTGATGATTTTATACCATCAACTTGAAAGTTGTGACTTTACTTAATTAGTATTCAGAGAATGTTCTATTCTCTACTCTAATCTTAATTTAGCTATTTTAAACTGAAGAAAACTCTTTGCCTTAAACAAAAATGTAACATTTACGTCATATTTGACATTGAGCCATTCTACGGAATAGCTAAATGAGACATTGAGGAGCTCAGCACAGCAGAAACGCCAGAAAAGCCCTAGCCAATAAAGTACAGTAAAGTCTCCACATATACACTTATTTAAATAATGTTTTCAATCAGAGGGCGGCTTATCAAAGCTCTGGCACTTCAAAATAGCATGTTGTACTAGATCAAAGATTTGGAAACATCCATGCTCACCTTGGCCTGTGCTGGGAGCTGTAAGCTTTCACATGAAAATCCTGTTTCTTCCTCATTTTTCTGTGAACGCAGCAACCACCAGAGCTCGTTTGGAGCAGTGTTTTAATTCCTGTTCATTGATGTGGGGAGCTGTCAGCCAGCTGTCTTGGCTTGCAGCTTTATATAGAACATTCCTAGGCTCAGTACATAGGCTGTGATGTTCTTAAAAACGCTACACAGTAATACAGCTGATTAAAGGCAGCAGTAAATGCACATAATGAAATACGACAGGAGAAAACTGTTTACAGAACAGTTGAGGTTGATTTATTTGAAAGACAAGCTGCAGACTCTGAACACGCTTCCTGACCAATTTAGATACAAGTGGACAACTTTGGGGATTATTTTTTACACCTGGTATTAAAACTAAACAACCTAAATTTAGTTTATAATGATGTAGGGGTCCAGTCACATTATCCATGTCCAGAGTCCCAGATAGTCTCGTTTTTGCTCTTCTGCTCACCCCACAGGTGTTCTATAGGATTTTGGTCTGAGAACAGCTTTAGAAAAAGGTTGATTTTGGGTCTGGTGAACTATTATGTATCGATTCGACCATGCTGAAAGCCCAATAATGGCTCAACTTTAAATTCTCTGGCAGAAGCCACCAGATTTTTGTTTAAAATTCCTAATACCTTAAATGTTCATGATGCCGTGCACTCTAACAAGATTCCGAGGGCAATTGGATTAGAAACAGGACCACAGTGTTATAGATCTCCAGCTTTACTTTGTGGTGGTTTAGAGTTTCACCTATTAGTCATCCTTTGTTTCACGCCAGAGCTACCAGGATCAATATTCCTCATCTGAACTAGTTAAACTAGTTAATCCACCAACAGCTTTTGGCAAAGTGGTATTTTTTTGGACACACCTTTTTCAAAAAACGTCAGTCTATAATTCATCAAGTGGCTTCGAGATGCTGTTCTTTGCTGCAGTTCTCCAACAGTATGTTTTGGGCAATTTTTTACCTCCCTTACCATCCTGCTTACATTGAATGGTGGCAAGATAAAGATGAGTCCCGATCTAGCCATGTTTGTCACAGGCCTAGTTGTTTAAATGTTTTCAGTCACTGCTTTGAATATTGATACGTGAAAGTTTAGAGAGGTAGCTATTTTCCAGTTGCCATTTCCGGACATTAGAGGATCAACACATATCTGCCTTTTGTGAAAGCCATTTTCTCTTGTCATTTACTTTTGAAAGGGGCTAAAGAAAAATTAGGTCTTGGGTTGCTAATTAAAAGCTTCTAGACATACTGGTTAACCTAAAATAAACTACAAATTACAAAAATCCTTGTTGAGTTTATTTTCAGGAAACATTGAGGAGTTCAAATAGATGTGGTACCAGTTATTTTGTCCAAAGTCTCTGCTTCCACACAGAGGATTCTTTCCTCCATTCAATAATGAGCTATAATTTAATGTTGGATTTTGTAATCATTTTAGAGTGGGATTAAGTTGCTGGTCTAGGAGCTGAATTTTTAAAGTCTTTACCAACTTTACCAGGGATTCCAATAAGTGTAGAGGGTTTTGTGAGTGTGAGAGTGCATTGAGATTATCCAGGACAGATGTTAGTGCAAGGTCTCAACAGGGTCAGAAGGACGGAGATTTGCTCTTATTTAACTTAGTATTTAGTGGTTAAACTGACATATTTTAAATTGATGAGTTCTAATCAGACACCAAATCCCATTATTTAATTTTTTGACATGTAAAGCAAATCCCAGCTCTTATATCAATGCAGTCAAATAGATTTGACTCATAATCACATAGTTGGGTTAAGTTTGCAAATAGGCCAGAGTGTGTAATGGACAAAAACAAAGATTTTAAAATGAGGAGTGAGATCAAGATCTATTGCTAAGCACCCACTTTTAGGCTTACTGCTCAGATGTATCTGAAACAACAGGCCTGCTATCGTTTTAGCTGCAGCAAGTTTCCTAGTAAAGTGTATCAGTCTTTGTAAAGGTCACAAGCTTCTGCTGTTTTTGAGATGCATTACAAATAAAACAGAAAACAAATCAGAGGCGCATAACTGCTCTAGAATATTTAGTCTATAATTCTGGTGATTTTTGGACACTGAATGCTGAAATCTCAGATTACAACCCGTCTTGAAAGATCTTTATTATTTAAGACAAACCAAGCACTGGAGTACTATTTAACTTCTGTATGAAGCAGCGTCCTTTCACAACTAACAAAATAAAATAAAATAAATAAACAATAGTTATCTCTTTCTCGATATCAACTATATCTATCTATCTATATATACCAATATTTCCTCACACTTATATGCATATGATGTTTAGCTATACAGCTCCTTCAAAGGTTCAGAGTTCTTCGAACTCTCTTAATAACCTGAGTACATAAAAATAAAATTCCAATTGGGTAAAAAATAACTCCCTCAACTGAACTCTGAGAATGAATGGTGCCTTAATCAATGCTACGGTGAACAGGCTTCCTCTTACTAATCAAGATTGGTTATTTGAACTCTGAAATCAGGCTACATACGCAAAAATAAGGTGTTTTTGATGAACCAATGTCTCTTGAAGATAACTCAAAAGAACTTGTGAAAATTGTTTTTATCATTTGAGAAATATTACTGATTTGTTAAAGTCACATACTACAATTCAGGCCTTTAGGTTCTCAAACCAAAATCTGCTGGCAGGCCCAAGGACCAAATAGTAAACTCGAGGGAATCACTCTTTCCATACTGTTGCACCTTAACTGTGGAACAAGCTTCCTTTGTTTTTATGTTGTCTTGACTTGTTTAAAAGCAGCCGAAAAAAAAATCTTATTTCCTTTTAAATATTGCTGTTTTTTGTTTCTAATTATCTTTATAATTTTTTTTGCCTGTTTAACCATGTCCTATTTTTTATGCTCTGTCTTTGTGAAGCACTTGATTTTTATCTATAAAAATGTGCTATATAGATAACATTTACTTGCACAAGTATTTACACCTTCCAACTGTTTTACATTAGCTCCAAGTGCAGTAGCTTCCCCATCAACTGTACCCAATTTCCCTATTAGTACTCAGGCAAAACAATCTCCAAAGCACAATGCTGCCACCAGAATGCTTCACTCTGGGGTTGGTGTGTGCTCTTGTAAGTTTTCAACATGAGCTGTAGAAGTTGGTGGTTGTATGACAAAATGTGAGAAAGTAAAAAAGTCTGAATACATTTGCAAAGCACTGTATTTTTAGCCTTGAAGAGGTATCCTCACATTACTTCCATATTAATTAAGTCAGGTTTGATAGTTTTAGGAATGACAGATTGTGTTCTCGTCTGCTGTAACAGCAATAATTTATCAAGGTATGTTCAAGCTTGTTTTAAAGATCAATATGTGAAAAAAAGAGAACTTACTTTGCTGAAATTTAAATGTCAGACTTCTATTTTCAGCTGGATATCTCCGTGTCCCTAATCAAGTTTTCATGCCAGACGATTGCTTTTGTAACTTCTCTTGTGCAAGTCTGTAGGAGCATCTTTTTTTAATGTCCATTTTGCAGGTTTTTTTTTCCCCCAGGGAACCTAGAACTCTCACAGATGTTGTGTGCAAGATGTCTTAATTATTTCCCCTTTCCACATCCTAAAGGCAGCCATGGATTCAAACACATTCCAATCCATAGTAGGCATTACAAAATTCTGCCAATGTTGTTAAATAATTTAGCCCTTCATCTGTGTAATGTCAGGGTTACTTGCACCTTACTCTTTAAAAGTGGTCCTCATGTTCAGTTTTTTGGGATGAATTGAGTCACCTTGAAGTGTTGCCAGAGGCTCAGAGCCTGCAGGGACCCTCATTAGGAGCTACCCTGAAGAAGCTTTATCAGCTGTCTTTTCTGACAAATGCATCTCCTGCTGACTGCTATCCTCCCTCCTCCTCAGACTTCATGGAATAGCCCTGCATGAAAGCTGTATGTTGAGGTCAAACATTGACTGGATGTTCTATAAAGAAACCTTCACTGACATTTGCCGTTTTCAGACCATTGTGCAAGCATTGTTTTGTCCATATGTACTAGTAGAAAGAATTTCATACACTGTATATACTCGGTTTTCTCAGTGTAACGATAACATGAGCATAAATGTTCTTTATTCCACTGTATAATTTATGAAACACTATGAAGACTCTTACCTTGGTAAAATACCAGGATTTTATGATTCTGAAGAAGAAGGATCTCATTAGACGTATTAGAAAACTTGATTGTGAAGCAAGTCAAAGCAAGAGGCCTCTCCCTTTCTTTAAAAAAAAAAGAAATATGGCAAAAACACAACAGTGGAACTTAACTTTTGTTTTGATTGGCTAGCAAAGATCAGGCCTGTCAAGTTTTCTTTAGATTCTCCAGCTCCTGCCTAAACTTGAAAGGCCTAACCACAATCAAAAGGGCGCTGGGACAACTCAACTCTTTTTTCTTTTGTCCTCAGATAAAGTTCAGCATCTTATGAGTAGGTTGATAAGCTACAAAGACGAAGTGCACATTAGTTAACACAAAAACCAATGAAATCCCTTGAAGTTTTAAATTAAGTCAAAAATATATATTGCATATACATATAAGTAGTACATACGTCTATGTGCAAAACCCAAATATTTGAGGAATATAAAGTCAAATAAATATATTTTACATTTGTTTTACTGCACAAAATATGTATCATGTACAGTTTTTATTTCATATTATCCATTTGAAAAGCAAATATACACATGTTTTCCTACCAGTGGTGTCTTTTGTTGTAGTTTTAAGCTGAAAATCTTTGTTTGGTTTGCAATCATTGTGTGATGCCCAGGTGAGCAAGGTTATTAATGAGCTATTTCACTAGGGAAGGAAATGGTCCAGGAGCGCATGTTTTTAAGTTAAGAGAAGGCCAGGCATGTGGGCATTGGGAAAACTGTCAAACTTACAGCTTCCAGGTTGATCTTGACAAGGCCTTTGTGATGACTGCTTCCCTTAAGACACCGCAATACCAGAAAGCAGAAAGTTATAAGGCGTACAGAGAGCTACATAACCGACAAAAAGCCCAGAAATGTTAAAATTGAGGCCTGATCAACATGTCAAATTTGGCTCTGATTAATGTTTTTGCTTTCAAAGCAAGTTCTTATTTTAGAACTGGAATAATTTGGTTGGGACCAAAAAAATAACCTTAGAGATGTTGCTTTTCTGGCATGATGATGTCCTCTCTTCTGGGATATAGCACAGTTAGATGACCTCATGAGATCTGTCAGTTTATAATTAGCCTGTATATACTGCTTCCCAGGTGCAGTTTCTACCTATATATGGTAAAAACTTAAATGTGCGAAGTTCATACACATAACCGACAGACCAAGGCAAGAAGTGACATTCAGACTCCTTACTGTTTTACTACATTCACATCTCCTTAGGGAGAAATTACACGACGTTCAAACCTCCAGTGGTCGGACAGCATTGAAACCACAGAGCCAGGCTTTTCCCAAAAACAAATGGCTGGTCATGTAATTCCTTAGCTACTGTCCAGACTTCAGTCTGCTTACAATAGTTGTCTGCCTTCTGTTTAAAGAACTGTCAGCTTTTACTGCCAGGTTCTTGTTTATGTCAGTTGGTGTTACTGATGTTTAAAAGTGAGGCTTCTCTAAACTCTGGTAGTATTATACCTTGTGTTAGTTTGGCTTTATACTATCCTTGTGAAGCATCACATTTATATATTCAGGACTGTGGCCTACACAACTGAAAATTCAAAACAGTATCAAAGATGCATTTCAAGCTGGTATAGCGGAAAATGGAATTTAATTCAATTAAATCCAGACAAAGGGACACATTTTAAACATGTACATCCAATTTTGATTTTAGCTTTGTTGACTCGAAGTTCAATAAATTAGGATATGCGTTCTGATGAGGCTTGTTTGTCAGATTAAAAGTACCTTTTGAAAATCTTTAGGCAGGTGTTAAACATACTTTAAGCCCACAAGTCTGTATTAAAAATGTTTATTATATTGGTCTGATGTAAAATATTAAAATCATAATGAACAGAAATGGAGGCTTGAAAACATCAGTCTGTTAGCCCATTAATATATGTAATGGATTGTAATTAGTAAAATGAATTACTGAAAAAAAGATACATATATATATAACCATCTTGATTGGGTTCAGGTCCGGTGACTGTGGAGGCCAGGTCATCTGGCGCAGCACCCCATCACTCTCCTTCTTGGTCAAATAGCCCTTACACAGCCTGGAGGTGTGTTTGGGGTCATTGTCCTGTTGAAAAATAAATGATGGTCCAACTAAACGCAAACCGGATGGAATAGCATGCCGCTGCAAGATGCTCTGGTAGCCATTCTGGAGAGGGGCACCATCCAAGCTTCTGCTGGCAGCAACTTAATGGTCACCTTCTACAGAAGATCCACTTAGCCCTGTCTTTCAGTGTTTAACCCTTTCTCTCTCCTAGATATGGCAATTGACTGAGCTTTTACTGTAACTAATTATATGTGCTCTCTTTCAGACTCTAACCTTGAAAATTTGTTTAACTGCCGGCTTATTTGTTGGAAAAGAAAGGGGATTGAATAAAAATAGGTGACATACAGAACAGACCAAAAGTTTGGACACACCTTCTCATTCAAAGAGTTTTCTTTATTTTCATGACTATGAATATTGTAGCTTCACACTGAAGGCATCAAAACTATGAATTAACACACGTGGAATTATATACTGAACAAAAAAGTGTGAAACAACTGAAAATATGTCTTATATTCTAGGTTCTTCAAAGTAGCCACCTTTTGCTTTGATTACTGCTTCCCAAAAAAAATAAAGGGAACGCTTAAACAACACAAAATAACTTCAAGGAAATCAAACTTCTGTGAAATCAAACTGTCCACTTAGGAAGCAACACTGATTGACAATCAATTTCACAGCTGTTGTTCAAATGGAATAGACAACAGGGGGAAATCTTTGGCGATTAGCAAGACACTCAATAAAGGAGTGGTTCTGCAGGTGAGGACCACAGACCACTTCTCAGTACCTATGCTTTCTGGCTGATGTTTTGGTCACTTTTGAATGTTGGTGGTGCTTTCACACTCGTGGTAGCATGAGACGGACTCTACAACCCACACAAGTGGCTCAGGTAGTGCAGCTCATCCAGGATGGCACATCAATGCGAGCTGTGGCAAGAAGGTTTGCTGTGTGTGTCAGCATAGTGTCCGGAGCCTGGAGGTGCTACCAGGAGACAGGCCAGGACACCAGGAGACGTGGAGGAGGCCGTAGGAGGGCAACAACCCAGCAGCAGCAGGACAGCTGCCTCTGTCTTTGTGCAAGGAGGAACAGGAGGAGCACTGCCAGAGCCCTGCAAACTGACCTCCAGCAGGCCACAAATGTGCATGTGTCTGCACAAACGGTTAGAAACCGACTCCATGAGGATGGTATGAGGGCCCGACGTCCACAGCCCAACACCCTGCAGGATGCTTGGCATTTGCCAGAGAACACCAGGATTGGCAAATTTAACACTGGCGCCCTGTGCTCTTCAAAGATGAAAGCAGGTTCACA
>JAHUTJ010000876.1:0-25457 GCA_036250325.1 Characodon lateralis
TATATCCCCCCCAGCTCCGCCCCTAAGTACCGGCAAGAATTTAAAACTACTTTCGCCCCTGGTGCTAATTGTAGCATTGTGTAAACTAGGGTGTGTTATGTGTCTTAGCTTGCAGGCACTGCTGTAATGGCTATAGGTCTGTGGCTGAGACTGGACTCAAAAACCAAAGCCCTGTTTGAAGGACCAGATTCTCCATATGTGTTTTACACAGGTAAGACATCAGCCATGCCTGCCATTATCATTTGACATTTACATTATGTGAGCTAATATATGTATTGTTGTATGATATTTTCTGTGTAGGTGTTTATATCCTAATTGGAGCTGGAGTGCTTATGATGGTGGTGGGCTTCCTGGGATGTTGTGGGGCAATCCAGGAGTCACCATGGATGCTGGGGCTGGTTTGTAACTTATTATACTTGTTCTAATTGCCCCTAAGGCTAAATTGGACACTTAGTATACTGGATATTTTCCAAGTTGTTTGTTACCCATGTGAATGGATTTCTATTTGTTTATTTTCTATATTGTGCATAAGTCCAGTCATATAGTATTAGATTGCAATAGAACGCTATCTGTCATGCTTGGGTGAAGGTGAGTTGATGAGATACTTGTTACTCAAGAAAAAAGAGGCATAAAAAATTCTACTTTCCTATTCCATAACTAATTAAAATACCATGGCAATAATAAAAAAATAAATAAAAAAATAAAAAAAATACCAGGGCATTCAAACCGTATTTTTCTAATATTTGCAGATACACATGTTCATAGACATTTATATCCATGTAGGATTTTATATATTCTTTTTCATTTAAATTCTCTTAAGTACCAATAGCTTGTGAACTCCCTATTTAAAATGAGCTGTCTGCTTTTATCATTGCTGAACAGCCTCAAGGCCACAAGGGAATGTCTACATTTTCAGCACTTGCTCCCCCATTCTGCCCAGTCTGGCCATAATCTTCTTGCACTAAATCTTCCTGGGGGAGGGGCCAATAAAAACTGGGTTTGGCTACACTCCCCTGACCTTGCATTTCGCACATTTGCACACAATACCGGCACACAAGCATTCCTGCAGGGAATTATCAGCTGAATTTATTTTGTATTTCTCTGTGCAGTTCTTCTTCTTCCTGCTGATCATATTTGCCATTGAGATAGCAGCTGGAATCTGGGGATTTTCAAACCAGAGCAAGGTAAACTAATTATTATGTGTTCTCAATATGGACGCTATGACGCTTGAATAGAGAATAACAAAAATAGAAGCACTTCACATACAGTACATTAGGATATCATTAAAAACTTAATTTATTTCAGTAGTTCAGTTCAAAAAGTGAAACTCACACATTATATAGATTCACATCAGACCCATGGATCTATTTCAAGTATTTAATTATGTTTATTTGGATGATTATGGCTTCCAGCAAATTAAACTAAACCCCAAATTTACTTTCCCAGAAAATTGGAATACTAGATAAAACCAATGCAGAATGATTTCTAATGCAGACGTGTTACGTTATGACCCACAAAACAGGAAGACTGCTGACTTTACAGTTGTCCAGCAGTCACTGACACCCTCAACAAGGAGGGTAGGCCTAAAAACGCTGATGGCTAAAGAAGCTGGCTGCTGTATCAATGCAGCAACCAGCTGACTGAATGCTAGATCTTCATTTTGGGGTAAAAGTACAATTAAATACCACAAACCAAAGAATAACAAATAAAAGTATACCTAAACACTTATTTCCAACATGGTCCTTGGTGATGCATGAAAATAATCTCATATTAATGGGAAATTGAGTAAAAAGAAAAAATGCTGCAGAAAAAAGTGCTGATTGAACAGGTGGTCTTTAAAACATTCAAAGGTTTGGGGGTGATTCACAAGGTGTGGAGTGCTGCTGGAGACAGTGCTTCAAGAGCCACCAACCACAGATGTTTCCAGTACATGGGGTATATCTGCCACACTCCGTTTGTTAAGCCACTAACCTCATACAGCATCAGAAATGTCTTAGGGCAATGGAGAAAAGGACTGGACTGTTACTCAGCGGTCCTAACTCCTCATTTCAGATGAAAGTAAATCTCCCAATTTGTTTGGAAATCAAGGTGCCAGAATATGGAGACAGTTTCTTGAGATCCAGTGTGAAGTTTCCACAGTCAGTGATGACTTGGGGAGGCATGCCATAATCTGGTGTTGGTCCACTGTGTTTTATCAGGTTTAAAGTCAATGTAACCGTCTACCAGGAAACTTTGGTGCACTTCACGCTTCCCTCTGCTAACAAGCTTTATGCATATGCTGATTTCATTTCTTAGAAAAACATGGTACCTGCTCACGTTGCCACTGTACCAATACCTGTTTTAACGATCATGTCCACTAAGCTCGAGTGAACAGAAAACTTGCTTGACCTAAACCCTACAGAGAATTGGGATATTGTCAAGAAGAAGATGAGAGACACGAGACCCAACAATGCAGACAAGCTGAAAGCTGCAGCAAAAGCAACCTGAGTTACATTAACACGTCAGCAGAGCAACAGGTTGATCTACTTCATGTCACACTGCCTTGATGCAGAAACTCATGCAGTAAAGGGCCCCAACCAAATATGAGTACTTCTTTACTGAAGTATGTGGGAATACTTTTCAGCAGGCTGACTTTTCTGAGTTAAAAAAAAAATTATGCAAGAATGTAAGAATCACATTTTCAAAGGGAGATGAATTTTAGGTTTTCATTAACGATAAACCTTAATCCTCTAAATTTACAGGAACAAATGTTAAAAATATATCTCTGTCTGTGTAATAAATCTATATACTATGAGTTTCAATTTTAAGTTTAATTACAAAAATAAATTAGCTTTTCAATGATACTCTAACCCTCCTTGAACCGCCACCTTAACGTGGTGGAGGGGTTTGAGTGCTTGAATGGTCCTAGAGGCTATGTTGTCTGGGGCTTAAATGCCCCTGGTAGGGTATCCCATGGCAAACACCTCTAAGTGACGGGTCAGACAAAGAGTGGTTCAAGACACCCTCACGAGGACTAAAACATCGAGGCACATGATGTCGCCCGGTACGGCGGAGCCGGGGTCCCACCCTGGAGCCAGGCCTGAGGACGGGACCCGCCGGAGAGTGCCTGGTGGCTCGGTTGCGCCTCACGGGATCCGGCCAGGCCAAGCCCGAAGGAGAGACGCGAGGCCACGCCCCAATGGGCCCACCACCTGCAGGGTGAACCCTGAGGGACCGGTGCAAAGAGGATTGGGCGGCAGAGAAAGGTGGACACCTCGGCGGCCCAATCCCCAGATGCTTAGGCTGCCTCTAAGGAAATGGAATGACACCACCAGGAGCCTAAGCTTGTGCGGGAAGTCGAGAGATATTGACTAGAAATTGTCGTGCTCACCTCCACGCACAGCGTGGGCTCTGGAACCCATCTCCTCGAGAGGGGCCGGACTCTCATATATGATGGAGTGGCCCACGGGGAGAGGCGGCGGGATGGGGTGGGTTTGATTGTTGCCCCCCCAGCTCAGCTGTCTCATGTTGGGGTTTACCCCAGTGGATGAGAGGGTCGCACCCTTGAGTTGGGGACAGGTCTCTGACTGTCGTTTCAGCCTACGGGCCAAGGGGTAGTGCGGAGTACCCGGCTTTCTTGGCATCCCTGTCGGGGGTGCTGGATAGTGCCCCTCCCAGGGACTCCCTTATTCTGCTGGGGGACTTCAACGACCACGTGGGAAACGACAGTGACACCTGGAGAGGCGTGATCGGGAGGAATGGCCTCCCCGATCTGAATCTGAGTGGTGTTTCGTTATTGGACTTCTGTGCTAGTCACGGATTGTCCATAATGAACATCATGTTCAAGCATAAGGGTGTCCATCAGTGCACTTGGCACCAGGACACCCTAGGCAGGAGGTCGATCATCGACTTTGTTGTCGTATCGTCAGACCTTCGGCCGCATGTTTTGGACACTCGGGTGAAGAGAGGGGCTGAGTTGTCCACTGATCACCACCTGGTGGTGAGTTGGATCAGCTGGAAGAGGAGAAAGCAGGACACACTTGGCAGGCCCAAGCGCATAGTGAGGGTCTGCTGGGAACCTCTGGCAGAGCCCTCGGCCAGGGATGTATTCAACTCCCACCTCCAGGAGAGCTTTGACCAGATTCCGGGGTTGTTGGAGACATAGAGTTCGAGTGGACCATTTTCTCCCGATCTATTGTCGATGCTGCTGCCCGTAGCTGCGGCCGTAAGGTCTGCCTAGCCTGTCGCGGCGACAATCCCCGAACCCGGTGGAGGACACCGGCAGTAAAGGACACTGTCAAGCTGAAGAAGGAGTCCTATCGGCTGTGGTTGGCTTGTGGGACTCCTGAGCCGGCTGGCAGGTACCGTGAGGCCAAGTGTGCCGTGGCCCGGGCTGTGGCAGAGGCAAAAACCCGGGCCTGGAAGGAGTTCGGTGAGGCCAGGGAGAAGGACTACTGGTTGGCCTCGAAGCGATTCTGGCAAACCGTCCGGCGCCTCAGGAGGGCGAAGCAGTGCTTCGCCAACACCGTTTACAGTGGGGGTGGGGGCTGCTGACCTCGACTGGGGACATTATCGGGCAGGGGAAGAAGTACTTCGAGGATCTCCTCAATCCTGCCATCACGCATTCCTTGGTGGAAACAGAGGGTGGGGACTCGGGGCTAGACTCTTTCATCACCCAGGCTGAAGTCACCAAGGTGGTTAAAAAGCTCGGTGGTGGCAGGGCTTCGGGCGTTGATGATATCCACCCTGACTACCTCAAGTCACTGGATGTTGTGGGGCTGTCATGGTTGACACGCCTCTTCAACATAGCGTGGCGGTCGGGGAAGTGCCTCTGGACTGGCAGACTGGGTTGGTGGTCCCCCTTCATAAGAAGGGTGACCAGAGGATGTGTTCCAACTTCAGGGGGATCACACTCCTCAGCCTCCCTGGTAAGGCCTATGCCAGGGTATTGGAGAGGAGAGTCTGGCCGATAATCGAACCTTGGCTTCAGGAGGAGCAGTGTGGTTTTCATCCCGGCCGTAGAACACTGGACCAGCTCTATACCCTCTACAGGGTACTTGAGGGTTCATGGCAGTTTGCCCAGCCGGTCCACATGTATTTTGTGGACTTGGAGAAGGCATTCGACTGTGTCCCTTGTGGTGCCCTGTGGAGGGTGCTCCAGGAGTATGGAATCGGGAGCCCTTTATTAGGGGCCATCCGGTCTCTGTACAAGCGGCGCAGAAGTTTTGGTCCGCATTGCCGGCACTGTCGGACCTGTTCCCGGTGCATGTTGGGCTCCGGCAGGGCTGCCCTTTGTCACCGGTCCTATTCATAACTTTTATGGACAGGATTTCTAGGCGCTGCCAAGGGCCGGAGGGGGTCTGGTTTGGGGATCTGTGGATTTTGTCTCTTCTTTTTGCAGATGGTGTGGTCCTGCTGGCCCCCTCTAGCCAAGATCTACAGCATGCACTGGGGCGGTTCGCAGCCGAGTGTGAAGCGGCTGGGATGAGGATCAGCTCCTCCAAGTCCAAGGCCATGGTTCTTGACCGGAAAAGGGTGGCTTGTCCTCTTCAGGTTGGAGGGGAGTTCCTGCCTCAAATGGAGCAGTTCAAGTATCTTGGGGTCTTGTTCATGAGTGAGGGAAGAATGGAGCGGGAGATCGACAGACGGATCGGTGCGGCTGCCGCAGTAATGGGGCACTGTACCGGTCCGTTGTGGTGAAGAGAGAGCTGAGCCGAAAAGCAAAGCTCTCGATTTGGTCGGTCTACGTTCCTACCCTCACCTATGGCCATGAACGTTGGGTCAGGACCGAAACAACGAGATCCTGGATACATCGAGAGGAGCCAGTTGAGGTGGCTCGGGCATCTAAATCGGATGCCTCCTGGACGCCTTCCTCGGGAGGTGTTCCAGGAACGTCCCACCAGGAGGAGGCCCAGGGGACGGCCCAGGACACGCTGGAGGGACTATGTTTCTCGGCTGGCCTGGGAACGCCTTGGGCCCCCCCTGGAGGAGCTGGAGGAGGTGTCTGGGAAGAGGGACGTCTGGTTGTCACTGCTGAGTCTGCTGCCCCGCGACCTGGTCCCGGATAAAGCAAAAGACGACAAACACGAGCACGATACTCTAATTTAAGATTATTTTATATATTCTATTTTAGATATACCTATAAAAGAGACAACCTTAGGAAACCATGTTACAAAATAAAGATGAAATAAACAAAGTGGTTAACATTATACAAATTATTTTAAAGTCATTATGAAAAATAAATTGTGGACTTAAGTTATGTAATTTTTTTCTTCTCCATGCTTGTGGTTGTGTTGCAGGTGGTGAATGACATCAGTGCGTTCTACAGGCAGACATACGATGAGTACAAAAAAACAAGAGATGAGCGTCTCAAAGAGACACTGCGTTTGATCCAAAACGGGGTGAGACATCTTGGACATTACTGCTGCTTCTTTACTGAGAGACATTTGATCCAATAGTAATTTATCACAGGGAGAATTTTAAAAGCAACTAAATGTTCATCTAACTTTGATGAACGCATACTGCATCCGTGTCATCTCTTTACTCTTTGTAAAGCATGGAGCTTAATCTGCGAGCAAGTTTGCACAGCTTTGCATAAATATGGAAATTCTGCTACAGAAGCTAGAAATGTTACATTCATCCAACAGAACCTTAGCTCAGCTTGGCTGGGAACATCCCTGTCACTCTAAGATTTTGAGAACTAAAGAACAAGCCAGTATGTTGGAGTTTTGCTTTAAAACACAGACTAATTATGTTATTCACCTATTTCCAGTTGAACTGCTGCGGCCCCAACGGTATCATAAAAGAAACTGAACCAGACCTTTGTCCCCATGCAGAATCACTTGACAGGTTCATTATGAAGGTACAACCATGACTAAAATTATTCTATAAAATGTTTTATGTCTGTAATCACTTGACATTTACATGAAGTCACAGTTGTGACTGTTATGTGTGTTATCACTGCTCTGGCAGTCTGTTATTTTTATCTGTACCTCTCCACTGTTGACCGTAAAGAAAGGGAATTTAGTTACGCTTATCTGTTGCAGAGCTGTCCTGATGCCATCGACGAGGTGTTTGACTCTAAGTTACACATTATTGGAGGAGTAGGAATCACCATTGGAGTTGTTATGGTGAGTGTGCAGCTGGCATACAGTCTTGACGAATCAGATTTCAGTAACTTGTTTCAGAAAGGTGGAGGTCTGCAACTCATGGCTCAGGGGTCCCTATGCATTGCCCATCTGTTGTTTTGACTGAAGCTTTCATATAGGAGCTTTAGGGAAGAGTAGCATATGGAAAGTGAAAAAGGTCTTCGTACATTCAGGAATGTGTAATTTTACCTTAGTATGAATACAGCTGTTCTGCGAAAGACTCAGATGTGTGTTTAAAAGTATTATTGTTCAAACAGCTTCATGAAGATTAAGAAATACATCAGAAAGGTCAGCTGAGAAGCTAAAGCAGAGGTATAAAACAATATTTCAAGCTTAAAAATTCTCACAGAGCACAAATGAAAAAAGTATGACACAACTGAAAAACCTACAAAGACCTGGCCGTCCACCTAAGCAGACAGGCTGGGCAAGAAGAGTATCAATCAGAGAAGCAGTCAAGAGGTGAAAGTTAACGTTGGATGTGCTGCAGAAAACCCCTGCCCAGCTAAGTTAATACATTGGCAGGGCAAGTGTTAGGTGTGAGACCTTTATGGAAAAAGAAGAAGAAAGCCATAAGAAGGTCCCTTTGCATTTGGTAATAAGGCATGTAGGGGACACAGAAAACATACGGAAAAATCTGCTCTGGTCAGATGGACCTTTTGGTTCACATGCAAGAGACAAACATGTGTCAGAAAACTAACACTGACCCTCACATTTAATACATCATGATGAGTGTGAAACTTGGTAGTGGCAGCATTATGTTGTGGGTATGCTTTTCTTCAACAGAAAACAGGGAAACTGATTGTGGGCAAAGGAAAGACTGAAGGCAGGGTTGGAGGCTTACCTTCCTGCAGGAAAATGACATTAAACATACAGCCATTCACAGACACGCAAATAGTCACATTCTTTCCATCCAGTCTGACAGAGCTTCAGGTGTTCTGCAAAGAATAGCCAAAAATATCTGTCTCTAGATTGTATCTTTACTTTATGGCTTGTTTGCAGTTTTAGACTATTTTTAGTTGGTATAAGAGGGAGCAAAATGTTTCTGAGTATTGCAAAGGTAGCGGATACTTACCCTAGGAAGAGAAACAGATTGCTAAAATGCATCAATTTAAACACCAGTAATGCCCCCTGTGTATCTCTCCAACAGGTGTTCGGGTTGATGTTTAGCATGCTCCTATGCTGTGCCATCAGGAAATCTCGGGAGGTGGTGTGACACCCACTGGAAGTTATTGTTATTGTTGCATGATGTCATTCTCAGAGTCAACCGACTGTCCACAGCCAGCAAAAATAAATCACTGCTTGTTTAAAGAGAGCTAGGAAGGGTGAACATAATTGTGACTGTAGAAAACGTGAAGGTACGATGCACTGACATTTGGTTAATCTGGGTTATTTATGCACAGTTTTACAAATAGTGCTACCACAAAGCATAATGTGTGCTCAAAACCCTTCATACTAAGCCCCAGATCTATTTTTTACTTTTATGTTACAGACTGGCTTTTCTGACAAAGTAATTATCAAGTTCCAGCATTAAGCTAAATAATTTTTAACATCTAGAAATTTAGAAAACCAACATCGACTGAGATAAATGTATTAAAAACATTACATTAGGTTCAATTTATCAAATTGGCCCAAAAAGAAAGAGCCAGAATTTTGCCAGGTAACAGATTTTGGCAGAATGCTTGCTTGTTTGTGAGCTTTTTATTTTGTTTAGCTCCATAAAACTTTTACCCAAATGAGACCAAAGCTAGACAGATGCCAGAGGAGGTTACCTCATAAGACAGAGCTTATGTTCCAACATATCTTCACATGCTCTCTAGTGTATCAGTACATCAGCTATGACTTTACTCCTGGGATAGATGTGATTTCGTCACCATGCCCTTGAATAGAGTGGGTGCCATCTGCTTCATTGGCAGTGTAAATTTGTGGTTATTAGACTGAAATCGGCATTTGTGAGCTTCTAACTATCTAAGCGAAACAGCATGTCAGTGTGTATTGATGATATTGATTTCGATTACAATTGCTTTGGATCTCCAGCTAATGGAAATGGTAATCACAACCACCTCAGTGCAGAACGGCAGTAAACTAATGATGGCTGCAACAAAACTATAGCTGCCAGCCCAATGAATGCCAAGCTTGGCATTACGGTAACATCTCAGTTGCATTTGTTTCTAGCATTTCTTTTGTCATTTGCCCTTGTTTGAAACACCTTTTAATTTTTTTCACATTTTGTATGTTTTATTTTTTTCTATTTGTAAGATTTCTGATGTTTACTGTGTATATGGGTCATGCAGTTTTATTAAGTATGTTGCAGTGTCCTCTTGGTTTGATAGAAAGATTTCATTTACACACTATGCACTATGTCACACTGTCAAAGGTTAACAAGAGCCAAATAAATTAAAGAGATTCAAGTTAAACTTGAGGATTTTGAGATCTGTCCTGGACTCACATACACACATTCCAGACAGACACTGACTGTGAAAGTTTCATTTTTAACTTGGCCTTTTCATAGATTGCACCTAATCAGGTTTTCTAAACATTTAACATGTTAAAATCCCATACTTTCCAGACTTGTCTTTCCACAGTCTTACAGTTTGTGTTCTGATTTAAAGGTTTACTATATACCTTTAGAAAATATTTCTACAGTGCACATGCTTTAAATATGTAATCTGTAAAAACGAGAAACTGGAAGGAACAAAGACCAAAAGAGGGACAGAAAAAAGAGACACAAAAAGGAGGGAATGTGGGAAGAGAAATGTTGTAAGGGCATATAATGCAAGGCTAGAATGGCACAGGACATTTAGGAAGACACCAGAAGGAAAAGAGGGACAGAAGGAAGGAAGGACAAGAGGGAGGCTGGACAAAAGGGCATAATAAAATAAGGACAGAGATAAGAAAAAAAAGGATGGGCACAATAAAGGAAGGAACACAGGAAAAAAAGGAATAAAGGACAAGAAAGAAAGAAAGGTAAGAAGGGCACAAGGATGTAAGAAATGATAGACACAAAGGGATTACATGAAGCACATGGGACAAAAATTAAGAACAAAAAGAAGGAAGTACACAACTTTTAGACAATAGGAAAAAGAATAAGGTCTAGCAATACCAATATTATTCAAGTCTGTTATTAGCCTGTTCTATACTTTTCCAGAGCTGGAAAATAGTGCAATCCAATTCCATACTTTTTTCAGACCAAAAATATCGCAACTGAATGATTTACTATTTGACTGAGTTTACCTGGTGTGAACTACAAAATGGTGTGCCAGTGTTAGAAGGGATGAGGTGTCCTGATACGACTGAAAAAAAAAAAACTTTTGGTTTGTTCCCTAGTGTGCAGAGGAACAAAACACCCCCCCCACCCCCTTTTCCTGCTTTGATTTTGGTGACAATCAATTGTGACTCATGGAGATCAGAAACAAAGAAAAGAGCTGCCTTTGATTCTGAGTCACTTTGTTTTAATCAAGTTCTGAAAAATGAGCCTCTAAAACTAAGGATGCAGAAGTTACAGTAAACAGAGGGCTGTGTAATAGATTGGGAGTCTATTTAATATCCAGATGACTCACATTTTCTGACAAAAACAGAGGTGAAAATCGCAGTAGCTTTTCTCTGATTACAGCACAAGGAAGCAGACTGTGATTTGGTTGTTGAAAGTTGGGTTGGGCTGACCTCTAAAATGCCAAACCCCCACTATGCAGATAAGGCTGATTGCAACAAGAAGTGCAACTATTTGTAAGGCCAAGTTTCTTTTATGCACACCAAACAGTGCTGCTCAAAGGAATATGGCAGGAAAACAAAGATAAGAAAGAGGCATTTTGGAAAACAAATAATGGAAAGATGAAGCAAAAAAACATCAGCATTTAGCTGTTCCCAAGACTAATCACTCCATAGTCATGTAGTGCTCTGAAAAAGATTTCTTCTGCTTTTGCTATTTTGTCACACCTACATATTTTAGGTCATCAGGCAAATTTTATTATCAAGGAAAATCTGAATAAATGCAAAATGCAGCTTTCAAATGATTTAATTTATTAAGAGAAGAAGGCAAACCAACTTGGTCTTATATGAAAACACAGCTGCCTTCTTGCTCAGTCTTGAATTAAGTGTGATTTAACACACTTTTCAGTTCAAATTCACTACCCACACCGAGGTTTGGTAACTGCAAGGCCTGTAAAATCAAGACATTACTTAAACAGAACCTGCCGAGCAACATGAAGTGGGTTAAACTATATCAAAAAGCAACACATCATGCCTTGATCTTAAGAAATTCAGCTGAAAAACACATTAATTAACATCTATCAGTCTGGAAAGGGTTACAACACCATTTCTAAGACTTTGGGTATCCAGCAAACCACAGTTGGAGACACGTTCTTTTCAAACGGAGCAAGCATGAAATAGTGGTGAACCTTCCCAGGAGAGGCTGGCCCCTAAAATAATTTCAAGAAAGACTTTACGACCCTGGAATCACAAAAGAACCCAGAACAATATACAACCCAGTACAGATGTTGCTTACCTCAGTTCATTATTCAACTATAAAAAAACAAGACAGGACCAAAATATTCTGTGAAGAAACGAGACACAAGAGAAACTTGTGGGACATTACTTCTGATATAAAACTGATGCAGCATTTCAGAAAAAGAACATCATGCCAACAGTCAACCATATAGTCTTAAGGTCTTTGCTTTTTCAGGACCTGGATGACTGGCCTTTACATGTTGCCGCCATGTTTGACACAATCAGCTATTGGATTTATTGGTGGGATTTATGTTTTCCATTGGGCAATGTTGGTTTTGGATAGCTTTTTTCCTTTAAAATGCGAAATCATTACTTTTGTATTTAGTCTGGTTATATTTAATATTAAAATTATTTTAATGATTCGTAAAAACTGTGACAAAAAACTAGAATGGGGCCAAATCATTTTCATGTCACTGTATTCTGTACAATGTGAGATTACAAGATTTTCTCCATTTATTGATCTGGGCAAACCTTGCCTTAATTCATTTATTTGCCTATAAACATCACTACACAGTACTCTCATTTTTTTATTTAAATTTAATAAATCTACAAAGGCCAAAAGCATAACGATCTGACAACACTGTAATGGAACATCAAGAAAAACAAGGATTGAAAAACATAATCGAAGTGCAAATTATCCATCCATCTATCATTTGGTCTAAGATAAACTAAATTCCTGGCTTCCTCTTAGAGCGACACAACTTCGTCTTCGTCCTCATCCTCTGTGCTCTCTGAGCAAGTGTTCAGGAGTTTGTGGGATTTTGTGTGTAAAACAGTGTGTGTCCTCAGCACCTTGTTCACTCGAAGTAGGCTTGTGAGACACTGCAGCACTGCCAGGACCAGATGGTACTTACAAGAGACAGATTCAAGGCCTAAGTCCAAAAGTGTTAATGCCATGCTACCCTTTTTACAAGAGTGTAAGCTTAGTTTACCATCTTCAAGAAGGTCTTCAGTCTGTATAGCGCTTGAGCTCAGGGTGTGGGATTGTTTTGGAATTAAGGCCATGACCCTGGTTTGTGCCTGCAAGAAAAATTTTGGACTGTGAGAGTAAATATGCCGAGGCAAGCTCAACAGGGCATTTGCCAAGAGCTCGGAAACTGGAACAACTGCACTTGTGTTAACAGAAACTGAGCAACTGCGTCCATATTGATGAAGGCCATGGTGCAGCAGAAACTCAAAGGTCCCACCTGCAGGTAATACACAACCTGGCTCTATCACACACGTCTCATGGAGATTCATACTGCAGGATGCGTATGCTGTTTCATCACCCATATTGTCTTTATGTACAGACGTGAATTTATTTGATGGAAAGGTTCTCATTAGAGCTGTTATGTTACTCTTGTGCATGGGCTCCCATGCTGTCAGTAGCATTCGAATCGCATCTTGAAATGCACATGCATACTGATCAGTTTGCCCTTCCCCTGGGGCACATATCACCAGGCTACAGGGTTTAACGTTGAGCCTTTCTTCAGAATCATGGAAGTCCACATGAACATACCTGTTAAAAACAAAAAAACACACTTATTAATCCGAATGTTGTACTCTAGACTACATGGCCTTGAGCCTTTTCATATTTTACGTTGTTACATCCACAAAATGTCAATGTATGCCATTGGGGTTTTAAAAGATCGACCAACGCAGTAAACATGTAGAAGAAACAGGACAGATCAGACCAAGAAACGAACTTCTTGCAAAACATTTAAGGCACTATATCTAGGGGAAATCTTACACGTCAACCAAAAACACCATGTAACATGTTCGGCAGCATCATGGTGTGGGAATATTTTTCTACAGTAGGGACACGGAAACTGGTCAGAGTTGATTGGAAGATGAACAGAGCGAAATACAGGGCAATACTGGAAGAAAACCTGTTAGAGACTACAAAAGACTTGAGACTGGGGTGAAGGGTCAACATCCAAGAGTACGGAGATCCTAGAAATACAACCAGAACTACAATGGACCTGTGTAAATCAAAGCTTATTTATGAGTCATAACAGTCCAGTCAAGGTCCAGCCTGAAATCCAATTGAGAATTTGTGTCAAGACTTTAAGATTGCTGTTCACAAACACTCTTCATTCAGTCTGACTGGGTTTAGGCTATTTTGCAAAGAATGGCTAAAAATTTAGATGCACAAAGCTGGTAAAGACATTCCTGAAAAAACTTGCAGCTTTAACTGCAGCCAAAAATCTAGTATGTAGATGGTATAAATTCAGACAGTATGAATACAAATGCACACAACACTTCTGATTATTTTTAATGGTTGGTGTAATGGTTGAAGAAAATTCAATAGGTCTGGTTCTATGTGCAGTGGGGCACTTTATAGATAAAATATGTGCACCTACCTGTGGGCTCCAAGCAGTATCGGTTTACAGAAAGTCAGTGTTGCAATGTCCTCTGGACAAATCCTCCAGCAGTCTGATATGGGTGTTACCCCACTTAGCTGGGCAAAGAGAGAAATTTCTTCTTCACTGACACACTCCACAAGGCACATTCCTGTTTGTGTTGCTAAAGCCAAGGCAGCAGAGGACTGTTTCAGTGCACACAAAAGGACAGAGACACCAAAACTCTTCAGAGTTGCAATTATGCTCTCCAGTGATCTTCCTGTCCAGGAACTAAAATGCACAATACTGCCGTCCTCTGTCGCTCTATTTCCACAGCCCAACTCAAGCACATCCCCTGCAGTGAGTAATTTAGGCTGTAGGTATCCACTGAAAACTACAGCTTTGACTGACTGTTCGTTCAATGGCGGGCACGGTGTAGCAAAATCTCTGTGAATCACCTGCCCCTCAATCAAACGCGAGGAGCCGACAGGGAACCCTGATACTTGGGTACGCATCGCTGGGAAGTTATTGTTTAAAAACCGAATGGAGAATGAAGGTTGGTCATTTTTTATCTTCCAGTGACTGAGCAGTTCACACATGAGGTCTCTGAAAAAGTCACAATACACATTACCAAGCCGTGTGTTAAAAAAGGTTAACAGAAGGGTTTGGAAACTCTGTTCTGTTTTCCCTGTGGAATCCTCTAATGAAACACAGAATCCATGTGGCAGCACATTCAGTGCAATGAGTGCATCCAACTCTGTCAGTGCAAAATCTAGCAGCCTGTCAGCCAAGTGCCTGGCACAGGCAGCTTCTGTTGTTTCTGTGGAATTATAAGGCTGAGACATATGAGGCTCCTTAGTGGCCGACGCATGAATCATTCGCAGTAATGATGCAAGCAGTAGGACAAAGGTTTTAGATCCATCACCCGTTATTGTGCTGTGCTTCCAAATGCACTCCACCACCATCCTAAAAAGACAAACCCAAATGACATCGCAGAAGAACTGACATGAAAAAAAAGGCGCAAAATATTAAAATGTATTGTATTTGTCCAAACCTGGCCAGTGGATGTTCGAGATGTAGCGCAGAGAGGATGCGTTTTCCACTGCGGCTCAACATCACCTGTCCCGTGTCTCGAGTGAACAGCACCTGTCCTCCTTCAGGGCCAAAACTACGAAGGACGATGGACTCCAGGGCAGACACTAACTGGACGACGTGTTTGAGGTGTAGGTGCTCCAACTCCAGCATCTTTAAATCTTGGAATGTGTTGTATTTACTGAAAACTTTAAAAAGGGAAATATTTCATATTTTTAGACCTTGGATTTGTATCCAGTCAAACATTAGTCAACGTAGGCAACTAGGCAACTCAACTCAAAAACATTCAGATTTGCCTAAAAAGATAGCCTTAAAATTTTGTCTTTTTTAGATATAACACAATATGTAGTGAACAGATCAAGTAGAAATCTGCACTGGGTACAGCACAAATCACAACAAATCCGACATATAGTGAGTAGGGCTGAGAACGGTTTGTGGGACATGATTTAATTAAAGGATCTGGGACTTCCTCCAAGACAGTTGATCTGCCAGCTCTGGAAGGAAACTCGAGGGCACTACTCTGGAAGGAGTTGAATTTCGCCGTAGTGAGACAGTAGTAGGACAAATCAGGATGAATGGGAAGATATTAAAGGCAGCAGAGACTAATGATGTAAGAAAAACACAATGTCATAAAAAAAAACTTTAAATCAGCATAAGGGCTTTCTTCATCAGGTAACTTTTCACTAGCATCTTGACACAGACTAAAGCGAAAAGCAAGAAACACACCAGACTATATTATATTATAATATGATAATATTATAATACATACATAAACAGAACCCTCCACAGATTTTCTGGCACCCCTGCTCAAGATGTGTAAAAAGCTTTAAAATCAATGACTTTTTCATTGCAGAGGCGTAATCTCACACTAGTACTGTTTGACAGTACCTTTAATATGAGTACATTTATTCAACGAGGGAAAATTTCACAACATAAATGAATCATTGCTCTTTTACTAAATCAACAGCCACAATTACTGCCACCGCAACTTGTATAAAATTAATGTACCTGAAGCCTTTTCCTAATGTAGGTCATGCTTTTTTAAGTTAGTCAGTATTTCAATTAACTTTAAATTAGCAATATACGACTTCCAGTTTCCCTAATGTTTAAATATGATTTGACATTGACAGCCATTTCTCATATCGACTCCCCAAAATGAGACAGTACAGTTCATTCATATGAGGCAGATGTGTGTTGATCTTCACGACTTAAGAAATAGCAACAAAAATAGCATCTTGCCGAACAAGACTGGACAAGGACCCAATTTTATCTTGCCACCAGTCACAGTAACAACGATGGTGTGGTAAAAAAAAAAAATCTCCAAAACTCACTGTTTGAGAACTGCAGAAGCCTTTTCTGTGAAAGAATATTCTGCTATAAAAGATGAACTTCCATCCATACGTACCCACTCAGGGTCACAGGGGCCCTGACAGGTTGCCATTAAAGGACACCACAGGACAAGCAACCAGAGAGACCAGGTAATTTAACATGCATGTCTTTAGGCTGTGGGCAGAACTGGAAAGAGTCCACACTTGGATGGGCAGAATATGCGACAACAAAGGGTCCCATCAGGGTTCAAACCCAGCACTTGCTTGCTGCAAGGTAACAGTGTTAATGATTGTTCCACCATGCCGCTCAAAGGTGAACTTATTTCTTAGGAGTTTTACTCATCTTTATCAAGAGTGCCAATAAAAGGGCAAGGTACTGCCGTTCTGAATGGTAAAACATACCATATTATCAGTTACTAGGAAATACTTGTGTTATACAGAATATTGGTCAGAATAATTTAGAGCTAATCAATGTGATTTAGAGCTAGGCCAACGTGAAGTTTTAAGATATTGAGGGATTATAGTTACTTTGATTTTTACTGAGGAAAAACGTAGCTTTACAATTACAATTACAAATACAATTTTAACGGTTTTTTTTTTGTTTGTTTTTTTTTTTTTTTACACAATTTGTCGATAAATAAAAAAGAAGAAGGGTATAATCTGCTCGCGTTTGTTTTAATATTGAGATCTAAGTTCGACAAAGAACACGATGTTGGTCTATCATTAACAAAGGCACAGCAATGAACGAAAAACGACTATTGGCTTGGCGAATGGTTAAGTAGCCTGCCCTGCTGCCGCGAAAAGCGCGTAATCTAATGCAGTTTAGCTTGAATGATGAAAACCCGACAACAAAGAACCAACGGCTACATGGTGGCATTTAGAAGCTAGCTCTTCATATGTAGCAGCAGAAAAGCGATATAAACGACCTTATATTATACAAACTACAGCACAAAAACATGGACAAAACCTCAATATCAGGGAAAAACAAAACAAAATGACAAACTCACACTACAGTACAACAGGAAGGCTTCCCGTGTTGCCTAGAAACAAGACTTCCTCTGCGATTGATGAAGCTTATCTCAGAGTAAATGGTTGCCATCTAGCGTCTTGATGAGGTACAGCGTGACTCGTGAAGTCGATATGTTCTGTATTTGCAAATTTTCTGTACGTTTTAGAATATCATGTAATGCACGCAGAATAGCATTACTAATGTGTAAATCCAGGTGTCCTGCAAACCTGTACCAATTTTATAGTAGTCATACACCTCCCTTGTTTATATAGAGGAACACAGCAGCTTTTTAGGGGGAGGTTTTTATAGTGTAGCATTAGTTGTTTGAAATTACTAATATTTAATTTATTAGTTATCTGCATTCAATGGTGGTTTTAACGTAGCGGCTTCATTTTTATCAGGATATGCAGTGCCTTGCAACATAGCCATACCCGTTGAACTTTTTTTTTTTAAACAAATTTTATTTTATTTTATTCAGACTTGTGTGATTGAGTATTGTAAAGTAGGGAGTACATTTTTGTTGGAAGGACAATTGTACATGGTTTTCTAAATATTTTACAACTAAAATATGAAAAACATGATGTGCACTGGTGTTTAACCCACTTTATTCTGATACCCCCAAATAAAATCCAGTACATTTGCTGTTATTTCAGCTTTTAACTTTATGTTCTCTCTCTTTTCTCTTCCTAGAAGCTACACCTGGCCTGACTTTGTATCTACCTGTGACACCTTCCTGGAGGGGGGCATCATCCAAGCTTCTGCTGCCAACAACTTAATGCTCACCTTCCACCCGGTTCTGCTGGAGGTTTCTTCCCGTTAAAAGGGAGTTTTTCCTCTCCACTGTCGCTACATGCATGCTCAGTATGAGGGATTGCTGCAAAGTCAACGCCAGTGACTGTCCACTGTCGCTACATGCTCATCCAGGAGGAGTGTTACAATCAGTCTGACAGAGGTACACCCAATCCTTGTGATTTTTAGTATAACAATGGCCACCAGTGGGCTCTAGATGGACAAACTTTATGAGTTTATTATTTTTCTCATTACCCCTACACATTGCCAATTCTAAAATGGCCAAACTCTAACACTCAGTAGTTTATTCTAACCTCCCCAACAACCCCGCACCAATCCAAACTCTTTGTGAAGTGCCTTGAGACGACATGTGTTGTGAATTGGCGCTATATAAATAAAAGTGAATTGAATTGCAACTGAATTACATCAGAAGTCACCTAACCAGAGAATAAGTTAGGTGAGAATATTATACTAGAGAATATTAGTGAATAAACAGCCTCGTAAGGAACACTGATCAAATTGTGGAGAAGTTTGAAGCAGGTTTAGCCTATAAAGCTATACTCCAAGCTCCAAACATCTCACCAGGCACTGTTGAGCCTATTATTCAAAAAAGGAAGGAGTATGGCACAACTGCAGACCTACCAAGAAATGGCCATCCAACCAAACTCATCGGTCAGGCGAGATTAGTATCAATCAGTGAAGCAGCCATAAGGCACATGGTAACCCTGGAGGAGGTTACCATGTACCTCAGACAAGACGCAAGATCTATTAGTTGTGCACTCTGGCCTTCATGGAAGAATGGCAAAATATTGTTTTATTTTATTTCTCATAGTTATGCCGTACTTTTGCTGGGCAGCACTTTAGTGTAACCTCTGTTTGATTAAAGTGTTGTATAAATAAAGTTGATATTGACACTAAATATTGACATTGTTAAAACAACGCAACGAATACTGTGTTCAGTCTGCCACAAGCCTTATAGTGGACACAGCTAACATGTAAAAGAAAGTGCTTTAGTGAACACACCATCACCAGAGTGAAACGTGATAGCGGCAGCATCATGCTGTGGGGATGCTTTTCTTCAGCAGGAACAGGGAAGCTGGTCACAGTTAAAGAGAAATGGCCAAAGCTGATAACTGGGCCACCCTGTAAGAAGATACATTAGAGGCTTAAAAAGACTTACAACTAGGACTGCTACCTTCCAGCTGGACAACAACCATAAACATAAAGCCAGAGCTAAAATTGGTGACAAGGTTTGAAAGTAAATTTTCACAGACGCTATTCATTCAATCTCACCGAACTTGAGCTATTTTTCTAAGGGTCAGCAATGTTTGTAGTTTTAGATGTGCAAAGCTAACAGATATAATTGCAGCAAAAGGTAGTTCTACAAGGTTATACTGAATACATGTGCTACCACTTCCAATTATGTGGTAGTTTGTGTTGAGTCTATCATAGAAACCCCTGAAATATATGCTGAAAAAGGGAGAGAATGTAAAAAAGTTTAGGGGATATAAAGACTTTTTACTGTACATTGACTATAATTTGCTGTCACAACATGCTGACTTAGTACAAAAGTCAGTTGTGTGATATTGCAATTCTTTGCTTTCCTTGCAGAAAGTAAACAAAATACATTTTATACAATGCAAACTTTTCACGCAAAATTCACTTTTCAATTCCAGATATTTAAATAAAGATTTTTTCTTAATCTAAATAATTTGGAACAACAAAACGCAATGTTTCGGGATAAGAGACACATCAAAGAGATATTTGAAATGTCTAAGTGTATGTTCAAAGCTTTTCCCATTATTAACATGCACTGCAGACTTGACAGAAAAGAGAAAGGACCCCCCCCCCCCTCACACACACACACACACACACACACACCCGACCTTTGTGTCATTCTTTCATACAGTAGCACTGGAACATCAAGGTGAACTGGACAGAGCAGGAACCTGATCCCTATGTTACAGCAGGGACCATGTCCTAGGATTCTAAATCAGGCTACATCATCTATACATAGACAATACGAGACAGTTCTGCAGCTTCTGCCAGATGTACACATTAACACACACACACACAGAGCTGTCCACTATGAATGTAAATGACCTCTACTGCTGAACTCTCAGTATGCTAACGAGCTTTAAAAAGCCGTGTCACTACACTAATGAATATGCATCAGAGGCTCGGTGAGGGTGACCTGTAGGAATGGGACAAGAGGTCTCGGGAGGTGGGGTGTCAGGAATGAAGACCACAGCTCTCACGAGACCTGATTGGACAGAAAAACAACACATTCACCCCAACAGAAAGCCTACTATCTCTCACAACCACACACACGCACACACACACCCACACACACACACACACACACAAACACACACACTCAACCCTATCTTGCCCCACCCTCTCTGTTGATGCCTCTTGTTCCAGCTTCATACACCTGCTCTGCTTCGCTTGATGTCTGAAGACTGGTGGGATGTAAAACTACAGGGCAACAAACTGATCCACACATCCACGCTCTTCTTTTTGCTTCTCTGGTTCCTTCTCTCCTCCTCTTCAAATCTTAAAGGAAGAGAAAAATCTGCTATCGGGATATCTTTTAACAGGTATGTTTTTCTTCATTTTTTCCATTTCTACATCATTAGAAAAGACATTTTAACTGTAATTGCAGGAAAACTCACAGATTTTGTTTAAAAACTGCATTAATCAGTTCTCAGCATGTCTTTACCAAATATTAGAATGGCTTAAAAAAAATCTTGATAAAACTGCCAAAGATGAGCTGAAAACTTGCATTATTTTCACCACAATGAAGTGGAGGTACAGTTACGTCAATTATATAAAGTCAGTCAGTCATTTTCTACCGCTTATTCCATAGTGGGTCGCAGGGGAGCTGGTGCTTATCTCCAGCAGTCTATGGGCGAGAGGCAGGGTACACCCTGGACAGGTCACCAGTCCATCGCAGGGCAACACACAAACAACCGTGCACACACTCATTCATACACCTAAGGGCAATTTAGATTGACCAATTAACCTAACAGGCATGTCTTTGGACTGTGGGAGGAAGCCGGAGTACCCAGTGAAAACCCACGCAAGCACGGGGAGAACATGCAAACTCCATGCAGAAAGACCCCAGGCCGGGAATCGAACCTAGGACCTTCTTGCTGCAAGGCAACAGTGCTAATTGTATAAAGTTTTTAATAAAAATATTTTTTATTTCTTGTAGAAATTACAGAGGTAATATTGTAAATTGCATCTTTATAAAAATGCAGTTTAGCATCAGAACCAACTCCATTATTTGTGTCTTAGATAAAAGTAGAATTTACTGTCCCTCATCACTGCTTTAAAGCACTAAAAAAGCTTAAAAGTGAGGCATAAACTGAGATCAGTGTCTGCATAGATGTGCTGATTCAGCATCAGATACTTAATACTTGTGATGTCTGCAGCATTGAAAAAAACAACCAAAAACATAAAAACATTTCCTGTGCTCAGGAGTCAGGCTTTGGCATCATTTATTGCGCTGGTGTGACCTTGGCACATGATTCTGACCTCTGGCAGCTAAGCGTGGAACAGCGCAGATCCACACACATGGTGCTTCACACACACTCCCTACCACGTTCCCCCCCTCATCCATACTCCTTTAACTGCATTTCAGCAGTTTTGGCAAAGACATCAGCTTTCATATCCTGTGTTCAAGTGTTTTTGTGAGGCCAGCAGAAACAGGAGAAGTTATTTGACACTAATGTATGTACATACTCCATGCACATTATTGCATCACATATTTGATCAACAGACTATAAGAAAACCTCATGCGGTTTGCTCTGAAGGGCTCTAAAAATTACATTAAATAAAACTGCACACTTTATGAGATTTAAAGCTGTTTTAAGGAAGTTTCTGCTTAGTTTGAAGGGTGATGTTGAAACTCTTTTTGCTCTGTTTCCATTTTTCTGACAGTTAAATCCCTGATCTGTCACTTTGAGCGACAATGAATCATCGAGCTGCACAGAGTACCCCATTCAGCCCCACTAAGATCCCAAATGCAGCAACTACACCAGCCCAAAACCAAACTGGAATCCACAGTGCCAACAAGTTCATGAATGAACTACGGAGCATCCACAGTAAGTTGGACACAGAATGGACTTCCATTAAACCTCAATCATAATTCAAAACCATTGTTGTATGTCAGTGCTTGTTGAAAAAAAAAAAAAAAAACACTTGAGATTATTGCCTTTTTGCCAGTGTGGTAAATATTTAATTCAAAACGTAAACACAGTGCTGGGTTAAAGAGGATGAGGCTCACAGGGAGAAAGAGACATTTTGGGAGGTACCATGCTGACAGTTGTCAAAGCCTGGGGGTAGCACACCAAAATCAGAAGCCAGAACAAAATGATAGGAAATGGATGATGCAGCTGTATTTTTAAATGGTTGGGGGAAGAGCAGGGAATGAGCGATAGTGTCAGGAGGTGTGGTTGTGGAGAAGGACGCAGGCGCAGACAGGAATGTTGGATGAACATAATGATTTACTGATGAACACAGAAAGCTTACAGTAATGCACAACAAGAACAGGACAAGTAACACAGGGAGAATCACACTGGACGGGGAGTGAGACAGAAGGATCCAGAGGGGAGCAGTGACTACAGGTGAGCCTAAATACTGAGGGATGAGTGGAGAAAGGATAGATTACAGGTGTGAGTAATCAGTGGGATATGTGGATCAGCTGAGGCAGAAGGCAGGCAGATTAGCTGAGGGAGGGAGACTCATGAACAAGAGTAAAGCTGAACAGAGATACACAGAAACACTAAGACGAGAAGAAAAGACAAATAGGTAACAACGCTCAGAAGGAAAACTAATAAGGCAAGAACTAACTGACACTAAACAACACAGAGAAATGAATAGATTATGACAAGAAGAGGGAACATAATGATCAACAGGTGAATAATGAAAACTAACACAAACTGTCTGTCTGGGGGAGGGGGGCATTGTAATTTTTTATACATGCAAATTACAGAGGGTAGATATTTAAATATACAGCTCAGTTTTAATGTTAAGTGTAGGCCCTGTCTATGAGGACAGGGCCTTTCAAAGCTCTCTGTCTTTTCCATAAAGTTGCTTATAAATATGACATTTTTTCTAAGATCTTAAATCATACGGGAAAAAAGTTCCCTAATTGCTCATGTAACATTTCCAGGCATTTAACTAACAATGTAAAGCGGTCACTATACATAAAACACACCAAAAGCAAGTCTGGTGTGCTCACGGTCGAGCCTTAGATCAGAGGTGCTGCTATATGATTGTTTTCAAATAGCTGTATATTAGTTATTCAAATGAAAATAATCAAAAGATTTGTGCTTCATGGAAAACTTTCCATCTTTGCAAAACATCAATCTATTTGATGTTTCGATGTGATAATTGATTGACAGACACATTAGGCAAATTATATTAGGCCCAATGTGTGCATGTACTGCGCCCTTTTCCGGAAACAATGGATATGATTTCTAGTTATTTAATAAACTATTAGCAGATAAAAAAAAAAGGTTAGCGTGTCAGGATAGAGTGTAAATGAGCAACTCTGAGGTCTTAGACAGTGTTTGCTCGAGTGAAAGATTGAGGGAGTATGGGGAAGTCTCAGCGTGTAAAGGCAAATAGTGGAAACCCCTTTTTGCATGTGCATGACCTTCAAGCCCTGAAGCTGCACAGCATGAGAAAAACATTATGCGACCATGATCAATACAGACACTTGAGATTAGGAGTGCCTTGGAGACCCATTATTAATTAATAGTGTTTGTTGCTTCTTCCATAAATGCCATCTGTGTTATATAAATATAAAGCCATGGATAATTGCTTTGGGTGCAGAAAGACAGAGAAAGAAGTCCTGTGGTCTGATAAATCCACATTTGGGCAAGATTTTGAATACTACTTCTGTTTTAGTATAAGGTTTTAGCATGGCAGAACTAACCCTAGTTTTGCAGATCTCAGAACAACTTATGGAGTGGTTGTAGATTAGAACAAAAATGAGAAAACTTATACTGATCAAAGCTGATCAAACTTAAGCTGATCAAAGGTTTTGGTAAGCAAAAACTGACACAGACTTGGCTTGTAAAATTGCAAAAATCAACTACAGAATTGTGCCCGTTAACAAATTCAGTAAAAGATTTAGACTGATCAAAAATTGTTGCACAGCTTCCTACACATTTATTGCTTCCTCCATTCCCACAATAAAGAATTGTAAAAAGCCTTAAAATAAAATCTCCCAGGTCAGCAACAAAATCTAACGCTGAAATCCATCCTTTTATTTGAGTACATTTATTCAGTGAGTGGAAAAATTTGAATTCATGTAAAGTAAATATGACTAAAGCCTTTTTAATCCAGACTTTATTTTTTTGAATTTTTTCAGGAACATTCCTGTTTCTTTGAGGAATAAAATGATGTAATAGACATGTAAGTTTCTCTTAAGAACTCTTAAAACTGGAAAAGACAGAAGAACTTACTATTTAAATCAGGCTGATGTCTGCTCCACTTTATAATTCACAAAATGGATGGAAGGTATGAGATTATTCAATTGCAACTAAAGGTGAATTTGTTTTGAGGGATTTTACATATTTTTTCCAGGGGTGCCAATAAATGTGGAGGCACTGTAAACGAAATTTATAAAATAATAAAAAGATAACATTACTGAAACTGGACCAAATGCAAATGCATTATATTTTTCTCCCATGTATTTTATGCTTGTGATTTTATAGAACCATCCTGGGCTGCAGCCGCCTTTTGCATCGTCAGTTTGTGCATGGTGCTGTCGTTCGTTCTTTGCATCTGGAAAAAGTGCTTGATAAAAAAGGACAAGGACAAAGAAAAAGACAAGAAAAGGGGAAAAGAGCAAAGCAAGGGAGGTTTTGACACTGAAATGGATGGGGGTTACAATGAGGTAAGCTACCGCACAGATGCAGACGCACACCAGACACATTCACGGACATAGTCAACTCCTGCAGACCTATTGTCCTTGTAATGTATCACAGTCCTGACATCTGGGTCACCCAGGACGAGTAAAACTATCAGTGCACTCTAAGACTAATGGACATGCTCCTCATCGCTCATGTTAAATTAAAAGTTAGGGTGAGGTGACAAAAGTTGTTTTGAAGCAGATGCCTGTCACATCTGAAGAACAAACTTTTACTGTTATATACAGGGGTTGGACAATGAAACTGAAACACCTGGTTTTAGACCACAATAATTTATTAGTATGGTGTAGGGCCTCCTTTTGCGGCCAATACAGCGTCAATTCGTCTTGGGAATGACATAT
>JAHUTJ010000877.1:0-25445 GCA_036250325.1 Characodon lateralis
TCTGTAGCGCCACCTGAAGGTAAAACTCTGAACAGTTTATGTGCAGGGTGTGTGGGGTCTGCAGAGATTTTAGCAGCTCTTTTCCTGACCCTTGACCTGTATAAGTCCTGGATGGAGGGAAGGTCAGTCCTGATTATTCTCTCTGCAGTCCTGATTATTTGTTGCAGTCTGGACCTGTCCTGTTTTGTGGATGAGCCAAACCTGTCAGGATCAGTGCCATGTCTGTCTGTTTGGTGTCATTTCTGTTCTCAGCCTCTAGATGGCGTTTGAACCGGAGGAGAGGTGACAGGTGTTCTCTATCTCCTTGATGATCTGCTGAGGAGTATTTAAGGAGGAGACTGCCAGCAACTCATTGCCAGAGTGTTGGCCTTTGTGGTACAGCTCAAGCCACTTTACCTTTGCCTTTGCCTTGACCTTGCTTTGCTCTTTTTGTAATTTTGGATTTGTTGCCTTGCAGGTTACCTGAACCTGACTTTGTCTTCAGCATCGAACCCTGCCTGGATTACCGTCTTCTGGAAAGAAACTATCCAGCTCCATGAACCAAGACTCAAGCCTCCTGTTACCTCATTGGATCAAACCAGCTGGCAGTCTCCTGATTCCTTCGTTCTGTGGATTTCCTTCTGTGAACCCTGTCCACCCTCCTTCTTCCATTGCACCAACTACAGAAACTCTTGGACCATCTATTATCTTGGCCCACCAGTACTCACAGTCTCCAGTCCCACGGGTAAACAACCTCCTGGTCTCTCCACCCCCTCTCTGGCGGATCTCTCTTTCAAATCAGTAAGACAGAATTATCATTTAAGAACATAGGTCCAGAGTTTCCCCTTACTTACCGTTCTGTTTATTTTACAGTTGGTATCCCGGTTCCAGTTTCCTGCACATTTCAACTTCCTGTAAATAAACTCCTTACCGTTAAACTCTGTCTCCTGAATTGCTTTCTGCACGTGGGTCAAATCTGTTCAAAACATTATGACAGAACACTCTGGCCAACCTGACCCAGCAGAAGCATTCAGGAGGACTCTTTCAGAACAACATCATCAAATCACAACTCATGACTCTTCCCTCCATTCTCTTTTTGAACAGCAAAAACAAACCAATCAGCAGATCGAACAACTAACCTCCTTGTTTCAGCACACCCTAAGCAACCTCTCCACCCCTGCCTTAGAGGGCGCTGCGGCCTCTCCGGTCTCCCAGCAACTTCCGCACTCACGTGATGTCACTTCCCCAAATCCTGAAAAATTATCCAGGGAGAAAGGTGATTGTAAGGGTTTCCTCCTCCAATGTACTCTTGTCTTTAATCGCTCCCCACAGTCTTTTCCATTTGACTCAGTAAAGACTTCTTATGTTCTGGGGTTACTCACTGGTAAATCCCTGAGATGGGTGGAGGCACGTTTTTCTAACTGTTTAGATTTTGGTTGTACATTCTCTGATTTTGAGGAGGAGTTTCGACAGGTCTTTTCCTGTGAGACTGATTTAACTGCCACTGCACGTAAATTATGGTCAATTAAACAGAGAAACCAGTCAGTGGCAGAGTTTCTCCATTGATTTTCGCACCCTCGCAGCAGCCTTTGGTTGGAATGACTGCGCACTCAGAGCAGCCTTCTTCCAATCTTTAAGCGATCCGTTAAAGGATGAGTTAGCATTAATCGACGAATCCAAGACTTTGAATGGGCTAATCAATTTAGCCGTCAGACTCGATAACCGAATGAGAGAGAGAAAAAGATCCCGACTTGAACAGAGCACCGTTAGGATCCGTCCTCCTAGCCAAATCACTGAAACGTCTTGCCCCACCTCAGTTTCACATATTACAGAAATAGAACCCATGCAGATAGGGCGGACTCAACTTTCCCCGGAGGAAAGATTGAGATGCCGCCAGACTAATCAATGTTTCTACTGTGGCTCATCTGAGCATCTCCTGGCTGACTGCTCTATTCATCCCACGGGACTAAAAGGCCAGGTCCGTCAGTAAGTAAGGGGAGACTGACGAACCGTCCACTTACCCCTAGACTCTGCTTACCCGCCACAATAATTTCACACCGCCCTTTTCAGAACCTATCAGCCCTTATTGACTATGGTAGTGATCAGAACCTTATTGATCAGAGGGTTAGTTAATGAAGCACAAATTGAGACCGAACCACTTGCTGCACCCCAGTTAGTGTCCTCATTAGACGGACAAAATTTACCAGGAATCACTCATCGTACAAAACCTTTGACCTTAATCCTTTCTGGAAATCATAGGGAGGTGATTTCTTTTTTGTGTTTCCCATTGCTTTAAATTGCGTTGTTTTAGGTTTTCCTTGGCTCAAAAAACACAATCCTCACATTAACTGGGCAGAGAACCGAATTGATTCCTGGTCCACTAACTGTCATTCCTCTTGCCTACAGTCAGCAGTCGCCTCACTCCCCTCCGATTCAGCTCCTGCAGAAAATGAGATTTCCGATCTCTCAAACGTCCCTCCTGAGTATCATCATCTGAGGTTAGTGTTGAGGTAACAGGAGGCTTGAGGTTAGTGTTTAGCAAATCAAAGGCTTTATCATTGCCTCCGCATCGACCATATGACTTGCTTCCCGGAGCCCCCCTACCTTCCAGTAGGCTTTATAATATCTCAAGACCTGAGAGAAAAGTTATGGAGGATTATATTAATGAGTCACTGATAACGGGGTTAATTCGCCCCTCCTCATCTCCACTCGGAGCAGGGTTTTTCTTTGTAGGAAAGAAGGATGGCTCACTCCGCCCATGTGTCGACTATAGGGGATTAAATCAAATTACTGTAAAAAATAAGTACCCTCTCCCACTCCTTTCCTCAGCTTTTGAACCAGTACATGGCGCTACCATCTTTTCTAAGTTAGATATTCGTAATGCTTATCACTTAGTTAGGATCCGCCATGGGGACGAATGGAAGACCGCCTTCAAGACCCCGTTGGGAAATTTTGAATACTTGGTTATGCCTTTTGGACTGTGTAACGCACCAGCAGTGTTTCAGTCACTAATTAATGATGTCCTTAGAGACTTTTTGAATGTTTTTGTTTTTGTCTACCTTGATGACATCCTGATTTATTCTAAGGACATTAAAGAACCAACTCGTCACGTCCGTTTAGTCCTCCAGAGACTTTTGGAAAATAGACTGTTTGTGAAAGCTGAAAAGTGTGAGTTTCATAAGACATCAGTCACATTTTTAGGCTACATCCTGGAGGGTGGACAGGTTCGCTCGGACCCCAAGAAGATCAAGGCAGTACTGGAGTGGCCTGTCCTGGACTCCCGCAAACAGTTACAATGGTTTCTTGGATTTGTAAACTTTTATAGAAGGTTCATCAAGAATTTCAGCTTAACTGCTGCCTCTCTCACCACATTAACCTCCACTAAAGTAGGAGGTTTTCTCAGGCTCCCATACTGGTTCACCCTGACTCTTCCAGACAGTTTATTTTGGAGGTTGACGCCTCAGATACAGGGGGTGGAGCCGTACTTTCTCAGCACTCTTCCTCTGATGGAAAACTCCACCCATGTGCTGCTTGCCATTAAGTTAGCTCTCGAAGAGTGGAGACATTGGCTAGAGGGTGCAAAACACCCCATCTTAGTATGGACCGATCATAAGAATCTGGCTTACTTGCAATCAGCCAAGAGACTTAATTCACGCCAATCACGTTGGTCACTGTTTTTCTCTCGTTTTGATCTCACCATCTCTTACAGACCTGGCTCCAAGAACCTCAAACCAGAAGCTCTTTCCCGGCTTTACTCACCTGACACCACCGAGAAAGAGGCAGAACCCATCGTACCATCCCACTGGACTTTTGGAGCCGTAGTTTGGGAGGTGGAGGACCTGGTAAACCAAGCCCAACATAATGAACCAGACCCAGGCACTGGCCCTACTAACAGGATTTATGTTCCCACATCTGTTAGGTTTAGGTTAATCCGTTGGTTCCATACAGCAAAATTCTCAGGTCACCCAGGGGTTAGCAGAACCGTCTCACTCATCTCCAGGCGATTTTGGTGGCCATCCCTTCACAGGGATGTTAAAGAGTATGTGCAGGCTTGCTCACTCTGTGCCAGGCAAAAATCGAGCAACCAGCCTTCTTATGGGTTACTCCAGCCTCTCAGCACTCCCAAACGCCCTTGGTCTCACATTGCTTTAGATTTTGTAACTGGGTTACCCATATCAAAGGGAAATACGATCATTCTAATAGTAGACCGTTTTTCTAAGTCCTGCCACCTTGTTCCTTTAAAGAAACTTCCATCTGCCTTCCAAACGGCCCAGCTGTTAGTTCAGCATGTTTTTTGCCTCCATGGCATACCTCAGGACATTCTGTCAGATCGTGGTCCCCAATTCATATCTCGCGTTTGGAAACAGTTTTGTTTGGCTCTTGGAGCCAAAACCTCTTTGACGTCTGGTTACCACCCCCAATCTAATGGTCAGACCGAACGCATGAACCAACAGATGGAGTCTATACTCAGATGCATGACCGCTACAGAACCTTTGGACTGGTGTATTTACCTTTGTCAATCTGTCAATAAACTTCTTACCGTTAAAACTCTTTCTCCAGAATTGCTTTCTGCATGTGGGTCAAATCTGTTCAAAACATTATGACACAACCCCTATAATGAAATGTGATGGTGGCAGCATCCTGCTGTGGGGATGTTTTTCTTCAGCTGGACAGAGAAGCTGGTCAGAGCTTATGGGAAGATGGATAAAATGAATCACAGGATAATCCTGTAAGAAACTCCTTGCCAAAATACCTGAGGTTCACCTTACAGCAGGGCAACAACCATAAACATACAGCCACAGCTCCAACAGAATAATTTTATCCAATCTGACAGAGCTTAAACTATTTTGCAAAGAAGAATGAGAAAAAATAATTTCCCTTCATGTAACAATTTTACCCTATGCTGTGTTAGTCTATCAAAAAAAGCCCAATAAAATACATTTAATTTTACAATTATAAATTGACTAAATGTAAACAAATTCACTGGGTATAAATACTTTACAACGCTTTGTACAGCATCCTGTCGGCTAATTTTCTTTCCTCTGTGACCTGGCAGGTGCAAGGAATAGAACATAATTATGTTATTTTGTTGATGCAGCTTTGATTGGGGAGGTTTTCTTGTCTTATTTTTCCAGCAGTCTTGTGTTTACGTTCCCCTCTTGTCTCCAAGTGGTCTGGCTCCATCACCCCTCTGTGCCATTCTACCAGTCCCCAGTGGGCACAGCCAGCCAGTCTGGCCAGGTCTGCCCCTTGCTGTGCCCCTGTGCAGGATAAGCTCCCATCTGGACCTTGGGCTGAGGCCTTTGTATGGAGCTGTGGGGGTGTTAGTGTGCATGCGCTCCTTCTGGGTTTATATGTGTGTATAGCTTTCGGAACAAATGAGAAGAAGGGGGTCCAATCTGTGCCTGAGGGAAACCTGCTCGAACCCCCCTCACCCCCGACTCCAACCAACGCACCCTCACATGCGCCCTATTGAAGCCTAAGGGAGCGTGAACAATCACTGCAAAACCAAAGAGCTAAGTCCCCTTGTTATACAAGCCCAATTTTCAGCACCAGCCCTACCTCTCGCCTCTGTCATGGGTCCCACCCCCAGCTCAGCATTCCCCTCATCAGAGACTGACGAGTTTTGTTAAAGTGAGCCAGGCCCCTTTAATGTCGTTATTTAATTAACCATTCCACAGTGAAACTACCATCCGGCACCACTGCTACCTCTGCCTCCCTCTTCTCTTCTCCCAAGCTGCCCTCCTCATCATCAGGTCTTTTGCCTCTTCACACACTTGCCATCATAACCACCCTTCCTGACTGTCTCCCGAGGGCCCCATCTTTTTCCCTTTTCCTCGTCTTTATCTCCAGTAATTAGCCAGGGAATGGGGGTCAACTTATAACTAAGTTGCTAGAGTATTTGTTCTTAAGACACAGAAGAAGGGAAGTGCTTCTCCCGGCATGGGGTTTCTCTCTCAGGACACCACCCCAAGACCTGTGGAGGGAGACAAAGAGAAGAGCCCGTTCTACAGTAGCCAGCTCAGCCTTACTGTCCCCGCTGCCCGCTGAGTTCTGTCTCCAACAGAACTCTAATAATTAACCAGATTATGAATGTGTCCACTCATGTTGTTGGGGTCAGTGGGAATTTAGCAATGGAATGCAAGAGGATTCAAGACAAGCTTCTTTTTAGATAAATTTAAACAGTAAAGCATCTTAATTTACCCTTAAATTCCAACACATCTTCAGCTAAATGTACCTTTCTCACTCAAAATGAGACGTCTTGCAAAAGTATTTTACCTCTGGTCATCTTGCAATCACAAACCATAAAGTGTTTTATTGGGATTTTATGTGATAGACAACCCCATGTAGTGGAAAATGTGACGTGGAATGAAAAGGATTGAAATGGATTTCAATTAGTTTATGTATTGAGTCCACCAGAGTCAGTACTTCCTTGGGGGAATGTCTTTACCACCTTTGTACATCTAGAAAGTTAAAGTTTTACCCATTCTTCTTCTCATCATCGCTTAAACTCAGCCAGATTGGATGGACAGCACACATTTCCAAGTCCTGACACAGAAATTCAGTTGTATTTGTCTACATTATTCTGACTCATAGAAATGCTCTGATGCAAACCATTCCAGTCCTTGGTGTATGTTCAGGGTTTTCGTTCTGCTGGAAGGTAAACTTTCACCCCGTCTTCTACAGCCTTCAGCAGGTTTTGTCCTAGGATTGCCTGTATTTACCTCCCTTCATTTTCCTTTCAATTCTCTGGTGACAAAAAGCATCTGCAAAGCATGATCCTGCCACCACCATGTTTCACAGAAGGAGTTGTGTGTTCTTGGTAATGTGGGTCCCCTACAGGTCTTTAAACTTCAAACTGGACTTATTTTGACTTTCTTTCAACAGGAGCTTTCTTTGCAGCAGTCTAAGAAAAAGGACAGATTTGTGGAATGCACATCAAATAGTTAACAGATTCTCATACATGAGCTGTAGATCTCTGTAGCTCCTCCAGAGATACCAAAGGTATATTGGCTTTGCATCTGATTAATGTTCCGCTTGTGTAGCCTGTCAGTTTTGATGGACGGCCATGTCTTATTTAGATGGCTGTGCCATGCTGTATTTTTTAATTATGGATTTAAAAGAAGCTTGGGATATTGTTTTGTAACCTAACCCTGCTTTAGTCTTCTGCACTACTATATCACTGACATGTCTGCTGTGTTCCTTGATCTTCGCAATGCTGTTTGTTCACTGAAGTTTATGGTTGTGACATCACAAAAGGTGAACAAGTGCAAGGAGTAGAATTAAATGTTGAAAGCACCATGCATTGTTTTATAGGATTTTAATAATTGGCAAAAAAATGTTTTAGCAGTTTGATACTAAAGGAAGTTAACAGGTTCACATGAGCTGCACTGCAGAGAACATTCCTGCCCTATGCTTTCAAACTGTAGTAACAGATAGGGAGAGAGCATGTGGAGCGCAGTTCATGCTGGATCAACGCCCTCTAGTGACCGCAACAAGAGGCAAGAAACCAAACTGAAAAGATCAGTTCAAGTCAACATACAGTTCAGAGCGTGGAAACATTTATAAATGTTAAAAAGTCTACTTTGCTCATACAGGAGGGTGAAAATGATAAAGATTCACGTATCCTGGTCTAATTATGGGCTTTTACAGCTAGATAGATTGTTAATAAATGTATATAATGGATATTTCCCAATTTACCATAAAGGAACCTTGTTCAAACAAAAGTAAAACGTACTGCTTACTATGGAAAAGGTGGTGCTTAGTGGTCATTTATAGACCCTTAATTATGAGCCTATTTTGTGACCCCTGGAGTTCAGCGGGGCCAATTCCTGTGCAGACCCAAATCTTGATGAACAAAGGTGGAATGCGATGCCCTCAGCTCCGCAGACGAGCTTCCAAACGGTTCCCATCAATTTCATGGGAAAGTTCAAGCCAAGGAAACTCTTCCATGCTTTAGTCTGAGATTGACAGCGCATTGAAACCATTAGTCTCTGCTGATGAAAGGGACAGGATAGTAGAGTTGAGTTACCATTTGTGTGTGTGTGTGTGTGTGTGTGAGAGAGTGTGTGCTTAGCTTTTTTTTTTTTTACCAAATATTTTCTCTTATAAGTTTTTGAACATCGTTTTTTTCTGCCTAATACGAGCTAAAACTGGTGCTTTAGGACCCTGCTTATGCTTGTCATAGTGGCTGATATTTTCCACGTTGTGAGGGGGGGGGGCTGGTTGAGGGGAGGGTACTCCTGCGCTGTCAATCATAGTGAAAGTGGCCGGGGTGGGCAGGCCCCTCTGACACTTTGTACTGGCGGAGGCGGATATTTAACTTGGGACTGCGCTCCTCTCGCTGCAGACACACTCTCTCTCACACAGTGAAAAGCTCCAGCGCCAAGACTCCTGCAGCATAGGAGCAACTAGGTAGGAGCTTCTGTAAGCAGTTTTTAAAGGTGTAAAAAAAGGGGGGCCCTCAGGAACCTGAAGCGCCCCAAATTATTGTGGACTGTCGCGTCATGAGTTGCAGATCGGGGCTTTTCTGAGAGGATTCAGCAATGCTGCGCTCAGAGGAACTCTGAACTCTCCTCATTTGCACACTTTTTTTTGTGTGCATGTTTTCACCTGAAGCGCACTGGTTGTTGCAAAGCCTGTTTTCTCAGGAGAGTTCCTCCAAACTAAGACAATTTTATTAGCAGTGAAAAACGGATCCGCGATTTGGAACATCATCTGGAAATATGAATGGATCTTATTTCTTGAGCTGAGATTCCGCACGCTGGACTGCTGGGAGTACCTACAAAGAGCGCAGGTTGCATGTTCACGGACTGTTCGCTCTGGGACTTTTGGCAAACATCAGCGCGTCAGGCGACGTGCAGAGAGAGCCGTGCGTAAAAATAACACTCATCGCCAGCTGGTGACATTCAAAAGTTGGATTTTGCTCATTCATTCCATGCTGCTCTCTCCTCGGCCGCTGTCATCCAAAGTGAAGACAGTTCGGCGCGGCTTCCAGTGCCCCCGAGGGTAACCATGGCAACCTAAAGAAATCCAAAGTGAATCTAAGGAGCGGGGTGAGGCAGGAGAGAACTTCATTAGACAAGTTTCCCCATTTTGTGCGCTTGTTGGTGTAAGTTTTGCAAAGCTGAGCTTCATGTCATCCAAACCCAACAGAGTCTATTAAAGGTAATTTCATCTAGCTTGGAACTGAACTTATGACGCCTTGTCTTGCAGACAGCAAAGCCACCCTGAAAAGAATTGAATAATTATTTTTGCCCCCACTAGAGAAGAGCCGGTGCACGTATCAAGGAGGAATAATGGGCCTTTCACAAACGCTCCTGGTTTACGCGATGGTATGCGTCCACCTCGGAGTCTCCCAGCATTTCTTTCGCCTCCGTCCGCTGCCCAGCGAGCACCTCCCCGTCCCCGACCTGAAGGAGGACCCCGATCCGGAGTACGACCCGCGGGAGCAGGACTTGGCCGAGAAGCCTTTGAGGAAAAAGCTCGGAAGCCACTTTGACCCGAGCTTCATGGCCATCACCGCGCCGCTGCCGGTGAACCTCTCCACCCCGGACGTCCAATGGAAGCCGCCGGGCCACATGCCCAACGAAATTAAAAAGCTGGACCTCACGGAGACCCCCTACGGGAAACGGTTAAAAGTGGGCAAGAAAGCGCGGAGGAAATTCCTACAGCTTCTGTGGACCTACACGTACTGCCCCGTGGTACACACCTGGAAGGATCTGGGCGTGAGGTTCTGGCCGCGCTACATCAAGGAGGGGAACTGCTCCTCCGAGCGCTCCTGCTCGTTTCCCGAGGGGATGTCCTGCAAGCCCATCAAGTCCATCAGCAAGACTTTCCTGCGGTGGTATTGCCAGGGCTTTCTAAGACAGAAATACTGTACATGGATACAGGTGCAATACCCAATCATCTCAGAGTGCAAGTGTTCGTGCTGAGTTTACTCCAAGGAAGTGGACTGGAAATACACTTTCAATTGCACTGTTAACTCTCTACAGAGGTGGGCACCATAGCAGATCTATTTTTTTATATGGCATTTAAGTGAAATACCAACAATGTACATATTTAAGGAGAAAAAAAATGCAGCTATTTTTTCTAATTGAACTTGGACCATATTCAAACATTGTTTATTTTTTTCCTCCCGGAGCACTTCATGAGGAAGAGCTTTTTTATATAAATATATTTTTATGAGACATTGATGAAGGAATTCATAATATGCTACACTTCTCCAAGAGGTGACCTTTTTTTTCTTCAACTGAACAATGATGCTGTCTGTTATTTTACTGCAATGCTGCCCAGAGTTTTTGTATAATATTGATATCAATTATAATTCAAATGTAAAAAAAAGTTGAGGTTAAAGATGTATGTATGTATATATATATATATATATACATATATGTGAACTCAGCTTTTTTTTTGAATACTTAGTATTGTAGAAATAAACAAAGCTGTATGTTTTATTTATTATTTTAATGATTTGTGAGTATAGAGCATAAGGAAAGAAAATAGCAGAATATTACCAGAATAAATATGGAAGATGTCTACTTGAATATTTCTAAAAGTGACAAAAAAGGAAATAAAGAAAAAAGTAAGGCATATCGGTGTATATGTTATGGTTACACGTGTTAGCAATAAAGGCTATCTTTTCAATGTGTTTTAGTGTCAAAAAATGTTGCTTAAAAGAGTGTCTGCGTATAGGGGCTGTGTACACTGTAAAAAAGACATCTGTAAGATGTTAAATTTAGTCTGAAAATGTTTCAGCTAGGGATGGGTGATAGACTCAAAATCTGATCACAATATTTTGTGGGATGTGTTGCAATGATGATAAAAGTATTTTTAAAATCCATCACAGTCTTTTTGGCTATAGAGTCAGAGATTCACACAGATAATAATAAAATAAAGATCCAGTTATCAAAACAGCTATTTCATTTTCATTTAATAGTCAAACTGTATAGCTAAACAATACAGAAAGACAACATTCAATCATATTTTGAAATGCAGCATTTAGTGATGCTTTCATAGAAGCAACACTAAAAAACTGTTCAAACAGCAAAGCCATACTGGAGGAATCAAATCTCCTATAAGCAATAAAATCTTTTGAAAGTGTTTAAATGCCAAGAAATGTTGCTTTATAAAGTCCAGAGGGGGCATTTACTTTAAGAAAATGTGACAAATTTACACTGATGAAACAACCTGTTAGAAATTAACTAACAAAACTGGTGTAACAATTGCTAACATTACAACTGAAAGTTTTTATTCACCATTTTGTACATTTAACAGCTAATAAACACCTAATTAAATTAATTGTAAGCAAGGAAATGAAAAATAAGAACTGGTTGTGATTAGTGCCCTTACTGAATTACACTTCAAATCTATTTTGCTACGTTGACTCTGATAAAAACTAATAAGTTTTGTCATTCATCTGCAAGCACTGCCTCAGTATTAAAAAGCTAAACTAGCTCGAAAGGTTAACTTTAGCATTAGCACTGTGGCTAACATAGGAAAACCTGGCTACATCCAGAAATTGTTGCTTCAACACAATTGGAACAATTTAATATCTAAACTCATTTACTAAGTTTAGATATAAAATATAACCCATACAAACATATCCCCCTTAGTATTTTCTGTTGTACATTACAAGCAATAATCAAACTGTTTAATATTCCTGCAATAACTATCGTAAGAATTGCAAACAAAATGAACTGATCCGTGTTTTATGTATAACACCAAGCTGAAGCAGGCAAGGCTGAACGTTTGCAAGGCTTTGGTGAAGTTCCAAAAATAGAATGAAAAACCTGAGTTCATACAAACAAACAAGTCTTTTAATTTTTTGGATTTTATGTACCAAAAACAGATGATCAACTATTTGAAAAACAATGACATCATTGCTTCACCTCAGACCTAACCTTTGAACCCAATCACATGTTGCATAGCCACATTAAGGCCTGGCATGTTCTCTCTCATTTTTGTATTAGTGAATATATTTCTAGAAAGGATGCTGTTTATATGAGAATGTATTCAGTGATCTTTAGCCTTAAACCTTGAAATTGTTGTGTACCACACTATTAATCAGTTGTAATATGCATGTGGATCAGACACTTGTGTGTGTGGCTCAGGCACCAAAACTAGCTGTAGCCCAGGGGCTCACTTCCTCCTAAACGCGGCCCTGGATGCATGCTGACGCTGTTTTTTGCAGCGTGCAGACAGTGGAGCGCAGTTACTTAACCGCACAAGTTTGCTTGGCTCTGTGTGGACTGCCTGTTTTTTTGTTTTTTTTAAAAAGGCCCTGATTTACTACGCAACACATACCTGAAGCGCCTCCACAGAACTGGCATTCATTTGTCAGATGCAGGGAGAGAGTGATAGAGATTGAGAGAGAGAGGGGGTGAGAGTCTGTGGGAGGGGGACAGAGCCACGCACATTCACCCCCACTGTCTACTGTCTGCGCACATGTTGGCTTCCAGGGATCCGAGGTGTTAACATAATGCGTAAAATATGATTCAGACATGTCAAACAGTGTCAAATGATGAAATGGCGAAGCGTCTGGGGTCTGGAAGCTCCACACAAGTTCCACTGAGGTATTTGTGTAGAGGTGGAATGAAGCAGACCGGCGCCTGTTGGAGTCTGACCGCCCCTGAGACAGAAAAAAGAGACAAGGAGAGAAAGAAAAAAACAACAAAGCGCACATAAAACAATGGTCAGCTGTTTTTCGCTTTAGCAGACTATTAATTAGAGAGTGCGCAAGTTAAACAGATATGGCCCAATTACGCGCGCTGGAGACGCGCTCATTTCCTATAAACGCCTCTCCTTTTATGGACTTTATATGATTAGTCTTTAAATGCAGGCAGCGACATAAACAGGGCTGTGGCTGAGTGTGTGCCTGTGAAGTGTTTCCAGTGAGCGCATCGTGTGTGCCTCAAAGTGATTTGTGTTTTTTTGCGGGCAGAGCTGGAGTTTTGACACTTGCCGCCCGGTTATTGTGACACAGCCACTGATGGGATTTGGTAAGCAGAGGAGGAGATCGGCAGCGCGCCAGGAGGAGAAGGCGGAGGGGGGCTGCTTTCCTTACTGTCAGCTTCTTTCTTGATGATGTCTCGGGGTTTTTAGAAACTGCGTCTCTGACTCGACGGCGCCACTCAGCCGCCCCCTCTCGACTGCGCAGAATGAGGTACTTTGGGAAACAGTAACCCTTTCAGGCTCTGCCCGGAGAGTATTTTAGAAGCGTGTGAAAGGCAATACGCCGCCCTGGCTTCAGCCCGAGAGGTGCGCACCTTTTAGACTCTCATGGTCCAGGTGGTCCTTCAGATAAGTGCACTGATAAATCCCAACACCTCATTTATTTATAAAGTAGAATCCTCTCAGTTGATGTTTTTTTTTCATTATTGGTTGCATAATGAGGCAAATTTCATAACTAATCACCTTTCTGATATGGTTATATTAGTTCTACCTCTAGCTGTTTGCTCATAGTCAGTCTGCACCTTCAAACCCACTGTAAAGCCTCTAAATAATTCCCTCTCTAGAAACAGACACAGAATTATCAGACTCTAAAAAGTGCTGAGTTAAACAAAAACTAAATTGGGTTATTTTGCAAACTTGGGATAGGAGGTTGGAGGCGGTGCGCCACTGTTGATATTCCTGTGTGAAACACATACTGAGAACATGAGGAGTCTGAAATCGGTTGAAAAGGAGAATGAAGTCCACCGTTGAAGGTAGTTTGAGATTTCTGAGATGAGATTCTTTTAAAATGTTATAAACAGCTAATATCTTTAAAATCCCTTGTATTCATTTGGCATAAATCCAGATTAGTAAGGCTGGTCCACAGGGAGAAGACCAAAGAAGACTTTTACTGTTTTAAATCAATTTCAATCCCAAAAGCATCATGGTGGTTATTTTATGAACCATTAAATCAACATCACATTTGCATTTTAGAGTTATTAACACAGAAGCTGATGATTATTTAAACAGAGAATAGGATAGTTAAATTAAATATACACAAAGTAAGAGGCGGTGCGCCACCAGTAACTTTCCTGTGTGAAACATGCACTGAGAATAAAACATAGAACGTGTTTCCTTATAGAGAAGTGAGGGCATGTTAAAGTCAAGGTAAAGGAAGGTGCCTTAACTTAAACCGCTACAATTTTTTGCATAAACCACTAGGAGGTTGTTGAGTTAGGAGTTGTTTCAAGATGCTAGAAGTCTGCTTTGGTCCCGGCCCCTCTTAGACTAGCCATTACCTTCAGCCTTTAGCACAAACTAATCTGGATTTATACTAAAGCAAACTCAGAGATAAATCTTCTGCAGAAAATATATTAGCCCATAACTTGGATTAGTAAAAAAAATTATAATTAAGTAAATAGAAATATCAAAATAGAAATAAATAGAAGTTCACTTCTGCAACAAATAATCAGATTACAAAAACCAAAGACAACAACCTTTATAATATGCCTTTTATTGACAGTTACATTTGCAGAACATAATTAGCACCCAATAAATAGCACTGTATGACATTTCTTCTTTTTTAGTTCTTCTTCTGCATCTTTGGTTGAAACTTAAATATCAATTATTAATTAGTTAATTCTGCATGAAAATAATAGTGTTAAAACACTGCTGTGAATGTTGGACCTAGAGGGGGGTACAGTCCATTACTGGGCAACACAGAGACACACAGGACAGACAACCAATTGGGAGAGACCAATTAATGTAACAGTCATGTTTTCTGGCTGTGGGAGCAAGCTTGGGTAGCCAGAGAAAACCCACAGATGCACGGGGAGAGCAGGCAAACTCCATGCAGAAAGACACCTTACAGCAGGACCTTCTTGCTGAAAGGTGACAGTGCTAAAAACTTCTCCACCGTGCAGCCACGACTAAAAATTGGGATAATCATTTTAATCCACTCTAACAAGGTGGCATATAAAATATTTCTCTAACAACGTTAGCAATAACATTGTCGCTGAACTACTCAAAACTGGAAACAAATCTAAATTCTTGCACCAACACAGATATTTCTCAACCAAAGGTCTTATTAAAGGTCTTAGGTTTTACTAAGCTGATGCATTTATTCATAATACAGCCATTATAAACACATCAGCCTGGCTGTTCCCTGCTGAATGTTAGACAAAACGACTGGAAACAACAGTTGTCTGAACCAACATCTTCAGTTAAATTATAATCAAAATATTTAGGTAGTATTTGTACCCAAAAGAAAGTAGACAATGTTCTTAGAACTTAAAATAATATTTAATGTGCTCCAAATTTCCTTTTATAGTGCACCGCATGTCTGTCTCAACAGTACAAGTCGAGCATTTTGTTAAAGAAAAAAAATATCACTGTTATTTTTGTGTATAAAGGCATCCATTATGGGTCTAGATTAAATATGGGGCACACTGAGAGGAAAAGACTTATGAGTAACACCTCTGTGTTTTCTTCACAACTATTTCACGCCACTGATGAAATTATTCATTTACCAAAAGGTTTAATCAAAACTTTCTGAAAATGTTAACTTGTTTTAGATTTGCAGTCCGTGTGGCTACAGGCAAGATGTTGATTGACATGCTATTGAAAGCGAGGGGATAAAAAGCAGCCAATCAGTGCCATCATCATCATCATCATTATCATCATCGTCATCAACGTCACATTGCATCCATATAAATGTCAACTCTCTGGTGGCCTTTACCCTGTCATATGCTCAGTGTTATTATAGTCTGTCACAGCCTGTCTGTGCTTTCATCAGCGTATAAATGGACCCACAATAATAAATATCGTTTGGACGCCTCATACACATCAACACCCTCATGTGGGTGGAAGATAAAGCGCACATTTGCTGGCTGTAAGGAGGGTTAAATAAAGGCCTGGAGACAATTAGGATGGGGCTGATGGGGGGGGGGGGGAGGGGGGACACGCTCGGCGGTGAAGCTGGCGAGCCTCCTGTCCCTTGATGACTGCCAATTATGATGGATTGGAGTCAGATTGGGAGGGACTGGGGTCTGCAGTGGCTTTCACTCAAACATTAACGACACGCCCACACCTACACGTTTTTGTCAAAAAAAGTAAGTATGAAAGCACGCAGGCACACACACACAGAAGTAGCACCATGAGCTGTGTGTAAGAAAGACAGAGACTGGAGACTATAAGGTCTGTGGCTGTGAGTAAAACCCAAACCTCATAGTTGTAAAAGCCAATGAGTCAGCACAGCTGAGGTTATTGATGATGACAGGGTATTAGATAGAGCACTGAGAGGAGTGAGGGTACACACACACACACACACACACACTCAGAGTTACCACAGATGGTGCCCAGCATTCCATCTCAGTACCACCAAATCTAAGCTGTGGTGTCTGGAGCCCGTATAAGTGTGCACATGTATGTCTGTCAAACAGTTGCTTTTGCAGCATCAGAAATGAGAGACGTGTTCTAATGGCTGACTGTGCTGTGATCCTGTTACTAAAAAAGCCCTTTTTGTTTGCTTGAAGTTTTTGCATGCCGTGCTGTTTCTTATTATTTTTTTAAAAACTGATTTTGAGATTGGAATTCCAATGCTGACGCATCAAAGATTTCTTACTAAAACTGTAACTCCCTTTTAGTTTCAGCTGCTTGTCTTACGTCAACCATAGATCTCTGTAAACATACCTGACCCAGAGTGACAAGCAGCAAATCTCTGCAAATTACAGGTGATTGGAATCAGTTCCTGTCATTGCTAACAGGAGGGGCTTGAAGTTATTAAGCAGACAAGTAAATTATATTTGTACAACCACTCTTCAGTGTTCTCTTGCAAAAAAGAAAAATTGCAGCTACAAAATGTATTTTACTGGGATTTTCTGTGAAAGACAGACCCTCAGTAATGTATAATAGTGAAATCGAAAGAAAATGGTACACGGTTTTATTTTATTTTGTCATAACCAATAGTAAGCAAAGGGAGACATGCATTAATATTCAGCTTCCTTTACTCTGACTGTGCTAAATGGAGTTTTGACGAAAATTCAATCCGGAAGAATCACCTCCACCACTGGCTCCGTAGTATGACTTCATCATGCGTCTCCTCTCCAACCAATCAACGTCAAGTCTGCATTCCTCCTCAGCCAATCACTCTTCAAGGCTTCGCTTTTAAGGACCTCCAACCATGGATCTCCCTGCTCTCCCGCCGTTTTTATTGTGAGTCTTTACAGGATTGAAATGATATCCAGCACAACAAATTGCCTGAACTGATCCAGACAAGCAGACCATTGGTCAGAGAACAAAGAAAAGAAGCCCATGGTAACTTTGGAAGAACTACAAAGATAAACATCTCAGGTGGGATAATATTTTGACAGGACAACCATTAATTGTGCTCCTTATAAATCTGGCATTTGTGGAAAACTAGAATGAAGAAACACTCTATAATGAAAATGTAAAACAGGGGTCTCAAACTTTAGTTCTGACAGTGTTTTAGGTGTGTCTCTGCTTCATTGCACCTGAATCAGATAACTGGGTCATTAGCAAGGCTCTGTAGGACTTGATTGCACACCGAGGAGATCATTTGATTCAGATGTGTTGGACCTGGAATGCATCTCTAAGTTGCAAGGACACCAGCTACCCTGATGACCTGAGTAAAATCCATTCTTTAAAAGACCCTATTTGTTGTTTGCCACAAACCATGTTGGAGACTTGGCTAACATGTGGAAGAAAGTGGCCTTCTCATTTTCTTCTCCATGGTTGCATTTTTTATACTTTTTGTTCAAATTATTGCTACGTATTCACACTAATAATTTATCCCTACTGCTTATTTAAAAAGCAATAAATATTTAAATATTGTTGCTTTAAGGTGAAATGCATCCTCAAAGTCCAGTTCAACATATATGGCTGCCAAAATATATTGTAGCATCCTACCTGCCTCGAATGTTGCTGTGCTTCTACCATTTTAAAGAGGCACAGTGTGAGAGTCACATTCTTTCAGTCAAACTTGGGGATTAGCCAATTCGGTGTAACTCTTGTTAGATGCAACAGATACTGTACACCCAGAGCGCAAGCTAAAAATAGAGCTGTGGGCCGTGTTGTGCTTTCAGGGCTGGAAATAGAGTATTTTCTCAGCCCTGTTTCCATGGTGAGCTGTGCTTTCTACTACTGCCGGTACATGTCCACAGCCCTGTCACACTAACGACTCGGGCATAATACCTTCAGTTTTACTGTTTTTAATATTATTTTCTCTCATATAACACACTCAGACTGTATTCAACACCTGCACACACAGATATTTTGTGCTTTTGATAAATAATTGGTTCCCAGTCATAAAAGCCACATACACCCCTTCACATTTGAGTCCTTGGCTTGATCTCCATATTACACACATACACACTAAGTTTTTCCACTCATATGAATCAATATTTTCCTCATGAATCTCCCCTTGCCTGATTACTGCACACACACACACCTCCCCCTCACAGACTGCCCGGTTGCTGTCTCCCAGTACCCCTCTGTGCGCTGAGATGGCATGCTGAGAATGTTTACTTTCACCACAGTGTGTATTTACAGAACCTAATAGTTTTTAAGGCCGCAATGGCGCCTCGCTTCGCAACATGTGCACAACCTAACTACTCCTTCGAACTTCCAAACATTTACCTACACAAGCAGAAAACATGTATCACTAGCCCCCGCCTCCCAGGCAAACAGCAAATCACGCTTCTGGTATCTGGGGTTTTGCAGTGGTGTGAGCTCCAGCGCTGGCCAGGTGATACGAGGAGGGAGCAAACATCAGAATGTGGTGCTTACCTTCTGCACTCTAGGGTGGTGAGGCTAAGAATTAGCTGCTTGAAAGCATGGCAGCTATGAGAGACTGATTGAATTAACAAAGTGCTTGCAGTTAATGGATACAAAATCTCTTGAATGGTCGAGTGTGTTCCACTCAGAAAACCCCAAAGTGACTTAGCATATAATCGAGCTAGATAATTGATATTTGTAGATTTAATGCAGCACACTGATTAAAGTTTACTTATGTTACAGTGCCTTGCAAAAGTATTTAAAGCTCTTAAACCTTCTTGCAATTTGTCCCATTACATTACAGACACAAACTAAAATCTATTTTATTGTTGTTTTATTTTATAAAGCAACAGAAAGTGGTACATAACTGTGAAGTGGAAGCAAAATGGTTCATGGTTTTAATTTCTGCTTACATTTTACATTTGTATTCAGCCCCTTTTACTCTGAAACCCTGAAATACAATCTAGGGCAATCAGTTGCCTTCAGAAATCAGCTGATCGGTAAATAGAGTCCAACTTAATCTCAGTGTAACTGTTCTGTGACCTCAGAGGTTTCTTAGAGAACATTAGAGAACAAACAGCCTCATGAAGACCAAGGAACAAAGCAGATAGGTCATAGAGAAAGTTGTGGAGACGTTTAAAGCAGGATCAGGTACTAAAACAATATCTCAAGCTTTGAACATCTCAGAGAGCTCTGTTCAATCCATCATCTGGATGTGGAGAGAGGATGGACCCACTGCAGACCTACAAAACACAGGAACGTACACCTAAACTCACCAGGCAAGAACAGCATTAATCAAAGACGCCAATAGAATAGCTGTAGAGATAAATCACTCGGATGGAAGAATCTGTCAACACAACTATTACAAATTAGCCCAGACTTAAAGGTTGTAAAATGGAGACAGAATCACATTGTTATAACATTTTTGCTGCTGATAATCATAGCTTTCATTCTCGGGACCAGCATCTGTCTGCCACACTCAGCGACTCAACAGGACATCAGTCAGTTCTGCTGCGGTGTGAGGAGTTACCATTCAGCCCTGTTTCGGACCCTGCAGTGGAAACGCTCACAAAAAAAGCCGGAGTAAATGGAATAAATAATTACTTTCCAGTCTCATAGTTGAGATGCACCTTTTTCTGTTAATTTAAGTTGATACATCCAAACATGCTTCCATCCATTGTCTATGCCCATGTATCCATGGATACATGGGAATTGTTCTCTGAACCAATCACATCATATTTGAATTATACAGAAAATACATTGCATCCCATGCAGTTTGGTTTCAGGAAAAACTATTCCATCAAAACCGCAAATAGTTTGTAACTGGAAAACATTAGATCTAAACTTGATAAAGGGGGAGTAGTGGGGGATGTTTATCTCGATATCAAAAAAGCATTTGATACAGTCAAACATGAGATTCTGATTAATAAACCTTTCACCCACTGTATACTGTGGCTAAAAGCATATTTGTAAAATAGACTGCAGTGTGTTCTGTTCAATAATAATAGTTATTTTATGATTAAATAAATGGGTGTGCCACAGGCATCAACCCTGGAGCCCCTCTTTTTTACCCTATATATTAACGATATACCAGACGAATGTCCATCTGCAACATGAGAAATGTGTGCAGATACAAAACTAAGACTCAAGCTGCTAATAAACTTTCATTAGCAGTGGTATCTGCTCTAAACTGGTTGAACAATTCATGTTTATACTTAAATCTGGCGATGCACGGTGGCGCAGTTGGTAGCACTGCAAGAAGGTCCTGGGATCGACTCCTGGTCGGGGGTCTTTCTGCATGGAGTTCGCATGTTCTCCCTGTGCATAATATGAGCCACAACCACATTTAATTTCACTTTGGGATTAATAAAGTATTTTTAAATTGAATTGAACTTAATTAAAAGAAGTGGCTCCTTGACAATCAAATATGCACACATCATCTAATTTAGCATTTTATTAAAATGTTATTATTAATAAAGTGTCTATTGTATATTGTTTATATTCATTGTGTGTTTTAAAAATTTATGATTGTTTCTGTGTTCATTGTATGAACATTTTTACTAATACTTTGTTAAAGCTTTTTTGTAACTACTATGTTATTATTCAGTTTGCTGTTTTACATATTTTACATTAATGAGCCTGTCCTGGTTTTAACTTTATATAAGCTAGATGGAAAGAGGTAACAAACTCATTATTGTCCTTAAATTAGCACTAGAAAGAGTGACAGAGATGATGCATTTAGTGCCACTTAAATGACACAGGAAACATTTAAAGTGGAGTGAAAGACACTGAGAGTATTGTTTTATTTTATTTTTTTTCCATCAGGCAAAGAGTGTAAGTGGAGCCAAACAGGTGAAAATAATTGGCTGTATTTGCCTCCGCTGGGCTTCAGTGTACAACTTGGGCTGTTGAACCTGGTGTCCTGACGCCTGCCTGTCTGTCTGTCGTATTCAGCCGAGGTGGTCTATTCAGAGTTAGGGACCAGGGGACACACAGCCCACCGGGTGCGGACTTGCATTTATGTGTGTGTGTGTGTGTGTGTGTGTTTGTTCATTTATGGTGTGTAAGGGGGAGAGAGAAGGCAGTGTAAGCAGCAGAAAATGCCTGGTGATGGGTTACCAAAAACAGAGCACCAGGGGACAATGGACCCAGGACATTCCTGATATAACCCCAACACACCAGGGAGGAAGGAAGTGGATGGGGGGGATTTATTGGTGTCAACGGCCCCCTTGCCCTCAGAGGAGGAACGGGTGCCTTATTTGTCCCCTCTGGCAGAAGAGATTGGCTGAACTGAGGCGCCTTGCACAGAGAGGATGCCTCTGCACATATACACGCATAATCACTTCTTTGAAAAAAGAACCACCAATTAGGGAATGGACATATACGGCTATAGCAGTTCAGGCTCAAAGGGGTAGGAGATTGAGGGTGGGAGGGGGTCAGGTTTCTGTGTGTCTGTGAATGTGTGTTGCTGCATGCCGGCCTGCCTTCATGCACTTTCAATGGGCTCTGAATGTAAAGAGAGAGCCAAATAGGATGGTTTTCAGCTCAGGGTGTAAAAGGGTCCATGCCATGGAAAAATACTGCAGCGCACCTATTTCACTCAGAGATCCTTTAGTCATGCTAAGGGATTGTTCGTATTACACTGAACGAAAACGAAATAATAAAAACCAAGCAAAAATCGAGCAATTTGCTGGAGTCAGTTTTCTATAGTGTTTACTGATATTTTTATTTGGTACTAAAAGCTTTGTTTCATAAAGATATGTTGCATATAAAGAAAATGGTTGGCTTAAACAAAGAGCAAAATCAGAGATTGAATAGTAAGAGAACACCTTACCTTCCAATGCACTATTAATGTTGTCTAAAAGGTGAAATGAAGAATAGTTTCAATAAAAGGAGGGTCGAGTTTACAATTGGTTTGTAATTAGTGACCTTTTCTGATCTGTGAAGTCAAAAACATGTTAGGGTTCATGCTTTTGAAAAACAACAACTCTGAAAAGAGTTGTACATCTGTAATCAGCCCCCATAAATCCATGCTTTATAGAAACCTTTTGTTGCTGGAAGGTGAACGTTTATTCCCAAATGTAAAATATTTTGCAGATTTTCTTCAAGATTTATTCTGTGAATTTATCCTGCGTCTTTCTTTTTATTAACTCTGACCAGCTTCCCTGTCTCTCCTGAAGCCTTCCCACAACATAATGCTGCCAATGCCATGTGTTTCATTGCAGATGGTGTGGTCAGGATGATGCGCTGTGGTAATTTTTCACCTTATATAGCGTTTTTGCATGCAGGCCAGAAACTTCAGTTTTGGTCTTATCTAATTAGAGCACCTTCTTCCACATGTTTGCTGTGTCCCCTACCCGGCTTGTGGCAAACTGCAGACTGGACTTCTTTTGGGATACTTTGTACAATAGCTTTCTTTTTGCCACTCCTCAAGGCCCTAAAGGCCAGATGGCTTTGACAGTGGTGTTATTTCATGGAGGGATCAGACGAACTTGAAGGGCATTCTCTAACACACCTGTACAGTTCTCAGTATCCAGCATTCAGAGAATCCCAAGATGCAATTAACAGAAGATTAACAGAACAATCATCTAGAAGAGACATGCTAACCCTGTGCTTCTAGATAAATAGTGACATACAGTATTTAGTACTATGTTACACTAGTTACTTTATTAATACTACTGTCAAGTTAATTGTTCCAAACCTCTTTTGACCTGGTTTGAAGATGATAAACAGGTACCAGGTGGAAGAATATATCAAATTAGACTAACACTGTCATCTAGTGGTGAAAATGATGTCTGATCTACATTAATAAAGTGATTGCGATAACATGCTTGTAGAGGTCTGTGAATGTGTGGCAATCAGGAAGAAGGTGCTGAAGGTTAGAGATTTGAAAAGCTTGTGTGACTTTTAACTTGGACTCGGTTTCATTTTTCAACAGACTTTCAGTTAAACTGAGAACACTTACTACTTACTCAATACTTGGTACGGTCTATTCCATGTAGACGTACTAAAGTATCAGTAAACTGAATTGTAACTGAGCAGAATACAGCGCCTTTCAAAAGCCATTCCCTATTTCACATTTTGCTTCATCCCAACCTCAAACATCTATGGCTTTCCTCTGGTTTCTCTGTGCTAGACCACGAGTAAATCTCACACTTCTGAAGGCAATTGATCACACTGGGTTTTATTTAAGGGGTATCCTAATAAAAGACATATGCTTGCCACACAGAGTGCTGACCCTGAATCATCAGTTATCTGAGAAGAATAGGGATTTTATTCTTTAGCATTGCAGTGAGTCCCGGCATTGATCAAAATCAATAAAATAATAACTTCCTGAGAGGAAAGCTAAAGTTTTAGAACACCTTAGTAGGGTCCAAAACTAAATCTATGAAGATTTGAAAAACTTTTTAAAGTAGATAGGATAAAAATAAAAAAAAAGGCCTCGAGATGGCACCTGTTTTGAACTGGGTCGCTGAAGTAAACTGAACTAATATTAAACTGTATTGAACGTAAAACATGCAATAATAATCAAATTTGTTGATATTTGTCATTTCAGTCTCCCACATCTCTCAGCAAAATAATCACCTTTCAATAAAGCTGTTGTGAATTGATTTTGATGAAAATCAACATAGACAGGGAAGGGTAAAATACTGGAATACATAAAGCCTTTCTGCAGTTGAAACTGATTATATTTAAGCATCCATTTACTCCGAGTGTCAGATTTGATCCTCCTCCATCCTCTCCTCCCATGATCCCATGATCAAAACCTGTGGCCTTGGGTGGCATTGCCATAGAATTTATTAGCCACTCAGCAACACAGTTGATTCTGCTCATGAATATCAAGGGGTATTAGAACCAGAACATGGGCTTTCATTAGAGAGTTCTGACTCTCCGTGTCTTGCTGCATCTTCAGAACACACATAGAGTTCAAATGGGAACTCCCAAGCGCTTCCAGCTGGCAACACTTTGCGATAATGACGCTGGATTCCACACAAATGAAGGGTCTAAATACCACCACAGAGGCACCTGAACCCCCTTCTTAATGCAGGGACATGCATGCATCTATGTAAAGCATGGTCGCTAACTTTCAAGTGATGCTTTTCTTCTGCCTCAGCGGGCTAGTTACACACGCATTACCCTCACCAAAGGGAAAGCAAATTTCCCACCATCATACTCGATAGCTGATGTTGTCGAATGCCACTTCAAATCATCACCCCCTCACTTCCCAGGCATGCACACATTCATATTCTCTGATTTATCAGGAGTGCTGATTGGATTACTTGAGGTATCCTCTCTGTGGTTAAGTGGAAGCTGGGAAGAGACCACCTTCAGTGTTGTGATGTCAAAATGATGGATGGGACAATAACATTGGTAACATTGGTTTCCTTAAGTCTGAGGTGAAGATTGTAGTACAGAGAAACTGCGAGCACGTAGCTACGTATGTCAAGCACAAAGCTGGAATTACAACCATCAGTGTCTCTTGCATCCCCTCTTTAGAGGGTGTAGAAAAACAATATGGAATTGGTGCCATTGATTTTAGAAGATCTGGAACCCACTGTGGTAAAAAAAAGAGGGGCTGAAAGTGGCTCAAGCTGTTTATTTTTACAGGGGATCTCAGTGGTTTTGTCGCTCTCTTTGTCTCCATTACCTGACCCCCTTTCAACTGCTATCCAACCCTATTCATCCTTGTCCAGGGCTTTCAGCAGTCCTAATTACATGGCTGTTGGGCTGTGACATAACTTTGTGCTTGATTCACGTTTCCACCAATGAGAGTGAAGTTATACGCATATTCAATTTGCAACCACATCTCTGAATGTTTCTAGAACATGCAAAACACTGCATTTAGCGAAAAATTTACTTTTTACTTTCAAACATGGTGGTGACGGCATCATGCTGTGGGAGCGCTGTTCTTCTGCAGGGACATGAAAGCTGGCCTGAGTTGATGGGAAGATGGATGGAGCTAAATGTTGGGAGGAAAACGGTCAGTAGCTGCACAATGCCAGATCAGAGGTTCCAAAAGGGAACGTTTTAGTTTACCAGTATATATAATGTTTTGTGTGCACTTAGAATCAGAATCAGAATCAGCTTTATTGCCAAGTTCGTGCATACAAAGAAGGAATTTGACTCCGGTACACTTTGCTCTTTGGTTTTGTTTTTGCATTACAGAATATACATATTTACAATGTACAATATACACATATATAAATAAAAAGGTGCATTTGCAACATCTGTATGCTGTT